>PVKE010001135.1:13756-56988 GCA_004027555.1 Craseonycteris thonglongyai | reverse complement strand
GGTTTCATGGAAGTTTTTAAACATTCTCTTCAGCATGTTGTGAAAATGACACAGCAGATTCCTCACAGTAGTGGGAAATGTTTTGCTACTTCATCATAGTGATTTTCTTTTACCAAAAAGAAATTATTTCAAATGTTTTTTTGTTGGTTTTATTTATAGGACGTTAAACAGTTTTTTCGAATGAGAGGAGAGCTAACAAAGTCTAGACCATACTCTCATTTTAACAAGCAAAAGAGAAGGTTTTATAAAATTCATAATTTGCCAAAGTTACAAAGCTAAATTGCAGCAGGTTTTAATTTATAATGCCAGGATTCTAATGACTGCTTTAGTCACTGCTACCTCATATGAGATAAGATTCGCGAAATTCTAAAATCCTTTGAAAAATGTCATATACCACAGATAAGTTTAAGATATTACTAGTAAGGTGTCGTTATGAAAAACAAATAGTACTACAAAACAGCATCACTTCTTGAGAGTAATTTAAACATCTTACTTACTTCAAACCAAAATATAGAAATTCCTTATTTCTTTTAGTTCTTAGATCAGTAAAACAATCAAGAGTTGCTAAAATTTGTTTTCTTGTTTATATACATGGGTGTTGAGTCTGCTTTTTCTTTATCTTCTATATATGGTGAGAACAATGCAGCAGGTTTTCATATAGCATCATCCTCTTATTCACTCTCATTTTTTTTGTTATAACATTGACAAGAGAAGAAAATTGATCTTGGTCAAACACCACTGTGGTCTGTGTGGTATTTGCATGTTCTCCCCATGTCTGCATGGGTATTCTTTTTTAAAGATTTATTTTTATTGTTTTTGACAGAGAGAGAGAGAGGGAGAGAGAGAGATACAGATACAGAGACAGAAAGAAGGGGGAGGGCCCAGAACAGTCTCCATAGTTGCACATCATCGGTTTTTCCACATAGTTTCATTCCACAGGTGTGTGGGGCTGCACAGGGCAGGAACTGTGCCAGGGTCTTGCCCTGGTGAGAACTGAACTGGAAGCACTCCCCAGTTCAGCATATGGGTCCACACGGGCCAGGGCCAGGATTCAATCCTTGGTTCCCAGGGCTGCCAAGTGAGCACTTAACCCACTGAGCCATCCCAGCTTCCCCTGCATGGGTATTCTTCAGGGACTTTGGTTCCCTTCTACATCCAAAAGCTGTGTGCATGGAGTGAACTGCTGTGTCTCCATTGTCCCAGCCTGAGTGAGTGCGGGTGCAGGTGTGGTTGTGAGCGGCCCTTGCATGGAAGGGTGTCCTGCCCAGGGTGTCTCCTGTCTGGTTCCCTGAGCTGCTGGGAGAGGCTCTGGCTACCTGTGACCTGAACTGGAATCAGCAGGTTGGAAAAGAATTCTCTTGCCTGTTTTTATTTGTCTTTCTTAAATGTATAGATAGCTCACAGTTATTGCAAGCTCAATATTAGAAGTGTCTGTGGTTTTTATACAGAATTTGGTGATATGTTTGTGACCAGAAATATGCTGTAGTAACTTAACTCTTATATATATCAATTAGCCTGTGGTAAAATTGGTTTCATTATCTGTCCTTTTTTCTGAAAATCACCTTTTCCAAGGGCCTATTGGTGACATTAACTGAGGACCTATTGAACATAGCATCACTACTAAATCTCTCTATGGTTGTTAGCTCATTTATAATATTATAGGTTATTACTAATATTATAGGGCTTTTTCAGAACTATGATGATGCACGTTTAAAATTAGCATAGTACCTGACACATGAGTTCAATACACTGTTTTTCATTACTATTGTTAAGTGACTAGCTTTATTTAACTATCATTGACCTTACCTAATACTATCTGGTTCAATTTACTCTTTTACATGAAACATCTTTTCTTGTTCACTTCCATAAACATTTTCAGCTACTACCTCTGCCTAGTTAATGATAACCATAATTAAAGGGAAAGAGTTTAACATAATATTTCTTCAACATCTGTAATACACCAAGCACTGCCAATGGTATTTTATATACTATTCACCTTGATTCTCACAGGAATCCTCTAAAAACGGTATTAGAAACCCCACTTGTCTGAGATTGGGAACCAAGCAGGTGACTTGACTAAAACTCCATATCAATATGAGGGAAGCTGAATTCAAATTTATCTGTGCCTGCTTAAACTTTTGGATTTTAAGATCGCCTGATGGAGTAGAAAATTGACTTTTGAGTTCATCAATTTTCTAGTCTATCAGGTGACTTCAAAATCCAAAAAATTATGCAACTTTAAACATAAAAAAACTGTTATATTTACTCTTTTGGTAGAGAAACAAGTTTTGCTTAATTCATGTACAATTTAATCCCAACATGTCAACCAACAACATTGAACAACAGACTGAGAATCATTTTCTAAATGTTATTCCCAATTCTACTAAGACTTACGGTTATGGAGTTTCTGTCTGCTATACCTTCACATGCTTTTGTCTGCCCTTTGCCCTCAAATGCCAAATGCAAACATTACACACACACACACACACACACACACACATACACACACACACGGAGTCATCTACCTCATTCCTTTTTGTTACCTTTTTGAGAAGCTAGAGCATTTTTTTCTATGCTAAGAATCATACCTCATTATGCAAGACCTCCTACAAAGTTTCTTTTAAAGATGACTGCAGATGCATTATAGACTTCAGGACACTTTTTCAGTCCTTTTGTAAACCTTACTCATATAAGTTCTACTTTTCAAACATTGAAAATCAATTCATGACAAATTTCTTCAGCTTTCACACAAGTGAGATGATTAATTGCCTTCCTTTAGCAATATGTATCAGGCAATATGCTGAACACTTTGTGTTTAGTATATTATCTAAGTTCTAATCGTTGTGTGCATTAGATGCTGGTCCTTATGCTTGTTTCAAATAGGTGAACTCAGAAGTAAATCAAAATACACAAAACAATAGAGTTAATAGGAGAGGATCCAGGATTACAACCCAATATAATTGCATCCCACTAAGGATGTTTCCACGTTCTATCTTATAATGCTTACGTTGGATAAGCAAACTCCTAAGCTGGTCAGATGTGAGCCTAGAATTATCACCTTAGACAATCCTCACAAGAAATAGAAACTATTTCCTTCCTTCCATCTTCCCCATCTTTTCCCAACAAGAAAATAAGAAATCAGATTCTTAAAACTGTGTGCACCGAAATAGAAACCTGTGATATAACTGGATCATTTCCTTAAGATTATTAGGTCAAGGCAGTCTTACTATCGAACCCTAAACAATAAAAAATGCTTACATGCAAGAAACTGTTACCATTCTCATTTATTAAACATGCTATCTTTTGAAATCATGGTGTTTATGTAAAATAAAATAAATAAATGTCTCTATAAACTTTACAACCTAAAATTGACATACAGTCAGAAACTTTCCAGCTGATGATATAAAAGCCCTTTTACATTTTAGTTATGATGCATGTTTGGGAAATGTTGGACTTGTTTTGTTAGCATTCAGATGGCTGTAAGGAAGACAGCTGCTGGCGGAGACTTGGCAGGTGTACAAATGAAGCTAGAAACGTACGTGTTTATCACTTAGAGGCTGCATACACTGACTGTTCTTCGACAAAAGATAACAATTTCACATTTTATAGGCAATTGCCTTTCCTTTTTTGTCCCAGAGGCTCACCAAAATTCAATAAGTTTATTTCAGTGAGCCCCACCTTGCTGCACTCAGCACCTTGCCTGAGCGAAAGTCCTTAAAATAAAACAAGCAGGAGCCATTATTGCGGAGTGAAGGATGCCGGAATGATCACGAGCCCATTTCTTTCCAAATGAGCTCATTACTATTAATTTCTTCCATCCTTAGAGAATATTTGGAAAAGCAAGTGCATCAGGAGAGTGAAATAAATGTGGAAACAAAGTTGGTATAAATATTTCTCCCCTTCAAAACTGCATCCATCCTAAGTGAGACGGTCCCATAGGACACCAGCTCTCAATGACAAAGGCTCTGAATAGATGTTTTAGATGATGAGGTTCGTGTGATTCTCAGTGCACACATAGATGTGTAGACACTGGTATCAAACAGAAGCTAAGTGTTTGTCAAACTACCACAGTTAAAACATATAATGCAACAGATTCCATTCTCATGACACCTATGACTTTCCCTCCTTGAAAATCTACAGAGACTACAATTGGGAAAAAAAATCTACAGTAATAGGTCCCAAACGTTAAAAATAAATGATGACATTAAAAAACTTGCCATCTATGGGTCACATCCTCTAACTGCCCACCATGCCCTTAGGAGGAACACATTCTAGTCCATCTTAGGGCGTGTGTGGCTGGAGGGCAAGGCTTTAAGTGGGGAGAGTAGGGTGAATAAAGGATTTAATTTCTTTTTTTTATTATTAAATTTATTGTGGTGAAATTGGTTAATAAAAAATTACATTGGTTCCAGGTGTACAATTCTACATTACATCGTCTATATACTTCATTTTGTGTTCACTAGCCAGAGTCAGTAATCTTTCCATCACCATATATTTGATGCCCTCTCTCTACTCCACTTTTGTACATTCTTCCACTTTTACTTTGAACCCTAGCTTTTCCAATTTCTAGCTATTTGATCCTGGACTTTTCAAGTATTACTGTCATTGGTTTTTTATCTATAAAATAGATAATATTTTATGCAATATTTTATGCATTATAGGAAAAAAAAAATATATATATATATATATATGTTAAGAGCTGAGGACAATACCAAACACATAGCAAGATCCAAAAAAATGTTGGTCTTTATATAAGCTGACCATATGTACCATTTTATACAGAACAGTACTGTTTTTCATATTTCTCGATCATCTCATAATTTTAATTTAAATGTCTGTTTTGTCTCATTTTTAATTCTTTGTAAAAAATTGAATGTGGTTGTTTATTTATCATAAGGCTCTATGCTAGTCAATGCTTGCAATAAAACTACTATTGTGAAGGAAGAGAAAGTTCCATTTACTTCATCTAGTCAGGATCAGGCTTCTTGAACTAGCAAGGATCCGACACCACCTCCCTGCTTGTCTGCAGTGGAGGCAATTGAAGAGGCCGTCCTAAGCCCCATTCAGCTTGTGGGAGTCGGGAGGGTCTCCATGCATAGAATGGGCTCACCTGGCTGTTTGTTTCCATCAGGTCAGAAGTGTGAGATACAATGACTGTGAGCACTGACTTATTTCTACTATCATTCAGCCCCTAGAGGTTCTTTCTTCTCTACATTCAATTTGATTCAGACTTTTCAGACTATTTAGTTCAATAGGGCTGTTAGCTAAATTTCTTTTTCTCTTTCTTTCTTTCTTTCTTTCCTTTATTTTATTTTATTATTTTTTTTAATTACAGTGAAACTCTCCAGTGGAACATTAGTGTATGAGGGCTGTCCAGAAAAAAATCCAGCCAGTGTCATATTGTCAATATAATGAGAATGGCTACATGGCTGGATACTTTCTGGACAGTCCTCATATACTGGATGGTGATAGCAGTCAGGGCATTCAGTCTTTTTTAGGAGGGGAGGTTGTATATTTATGATTTTTTTTTGTAGTCTGGCTGTTATAGTTCTGCATTAGTGTTCAGGGTAGCATGCCACATAGACTTCGTTTTTACTGCTCCTGTGATATTTTATAAGTATTTTATTGATGTATGCAAGAGACCAAGTGCCTACATTCCAAACTCACATTAGTTTAATTGAAAAATATATTTTAACTACAGAAGAAGCCATAAACATTGAAAATCTTGTCAACAACTTAGAGTCCAGAAAAGTAAAGTGTTTGTAACTACTTATGTCAATTCAGGAGAAATTGATGCTATGTTTTTAAAGTAGTTGAGAATTTCTATGAAACCACCTTAGAATATATATGAACAAGTGGAAGTGTGGTGTAGGAAACACTGAGAAGTTCAAGTGGATGCTACTAAGGAAGACACCTGAATGGAAAGAAATACAGGAGAGCCTGAACAAGGAACTCATCACACACAATCAGTAACTTCTAGAAGAAACTAGTGTATTCCATTAGTGGACAAGCACAAAATCTACAATTGCATGGCAGTTGCAATAAAGAAAATATTTCTGTATCTGATAGATGGGTAAAGATTATTCTGAAATGAATAAAAAATGCCTAGACTTTCAAGACTTTTGTAATATTGTATGGTTTATTTGTCTTCCAGGAAGTACAGTACCTTTCGAAAGAATATTTTCTGTTATGAAGGGTATGTAGTCAAAGAAATCTAGATTAAGTGTTGAGACAATGAGGGCCATGTTAGTTGTAAAACACAACTATGTCTTGGAGTGTGAAAAGTTTTATGATAAGGTGTTGAAAGACTGAATTTTGCTGCATAAGATTACTTCCTTGGGGGAAGCCGGGGTGGCTCAGTGGGTTAAGCGCTCACTTTGCAGCGCCGGGGACCGGGGACCAGGGACCGGGGATCGAATCCCAGCCCCGGTCCATGCGGAACCATATGCTGAACTGGGAGCTCCCCCAGTTCAGTTCTCTCTGTCTCTGTATCTCTCTCTCTCTCTCCCTCTCTCTGTCAAAAATAAATAAATAAATAAAAATTAAAAAAAAAAAAGATTACTTTCTTGGAGAAATATTTATAGTATGATTATGGTTAAATACATTCCCCCTCTACATCTACCTAAATTTTTGTATGAGTTCTTTCACAAAAGAATGATTGCTCAATATGTTCCTCTTGGGGGAGCCGGGATGGCTCAGTGGGTTAAGTGCTCACTTTGCAGCACCGGGGACCCAGGAACAAATCCTGGCCCCAGCCCATGCAGACCCATGTGCTGAACTGGGGAGTGACCCCAGTTCAGTTCTCTCTCTGTCTCTGTATCTCTCTCTCTTTCTCTCTCTCTCCCTCTGTCAAAAGCAATTTAAAAAATGTTTAAAAAATTATTTCTCTAATAAAACTTTTGTTATATTTTTTTCATATGAATATGGACTATTATATAACTGGGTCCTATTTTTGTCATCCCAATATCCCATTTTTTGTCTCAAGATAATATGGTCAGTCTATTGCTATATTAATTTTATGGATTTGGCAAGCATTTTCTGTCTTCTTTATGTTCTCTTCCAAATAAAGAGTGTAGTAAGATAAACATAGGACTGCTTCTCTGCCTTTGAAAAGACTAGAAGGACCAGATGGGTTTTAGAACCATTGGGTGGGTAAGTTGGTACACATAAGATTTTGAAGGAATTAGAATTTTTTTTTTCCATAAGCTATATCTTCCATGCTTTCTCAGCATAAAAGTATAGTAAATCTTCAGGTCTAAGATTAGGAATAAGAACAAAGTAGACTGGTTTGATTTAGTCTGAGTCATAAGTTAAATTAGCAAAATAAGCTTTCTTGGTACATACAAGGTCCAGCTGTTTCACTAAGATGGATGACCAAATACAAATTAGAACTCTCTGTACCATTCTATAATATATAATTCTCCTGTAAGCCTGCAATAACACCAGGAAGTCCTGAGAAATTGTGGGGTATGAGATTTCTGTTATTGACTTAGAAACAATACTTCGATTCTTTTTCTCTATTTTCCTCTTTCTCTCTCCCCCATTCTCCCTCAGAAGAGAGTTTACTGTTATTAAAACTTCTTGTCTTTTGCTCTGGTTGGCTTTATGATATGCAAGATAAAGAAGCCATACCTACAAAGTTATAATGCTACTAGTTAGTAGTCTCTGAGCAATACTATCAGTTATTTCATTTAAGAACAGAAATACACCTTTCAAATAAGTGGCTGCTACTCTTCAGTAGCACTCACACTGTTAAAGTTAATAGAAAATGAAAATTAAGTATTATTTCATTTATAAGCCAGTGATGCACATATTAAGCATAAAAATGTAACATTGATGACACATGAATGTTGAAATACAAAACAGAAAATTCAATTGATTTAATGTTTGACTTCTAATTCCTTAAGTCATAGTTTAAATGTTTGTATACCTACATATCACTAATAATCAGATTTTCAAAGCAAAGCAAATGCTTTAGACTAAAGATGAGGTGATACCTCACACACGCACACACACACACACACATACATCTTTATTTTACGAGATTGAAAAACTTTAAATCACAAATGACCTTCTCTTATCCATCTTGAGTGATTGCATTACTGATAATATCAGGTATGATATGCATGAAATAGAAATGTCCATCCTGTGCTACACATATCTCTGACCTCCACAGCATATGGCTGAAGCAGGCCATGAGGAACACTATGCCGAAAGGAACTTTGCTCTGTATGAACAAAAAAAAAAATAGAGGAGTTTTGAATAATTTATCTCAAGCTGTCAAATCACATGTCCTAATGTACTCTTTCAACATGAATGACATAATAGGTGAAAGATCCAACTCCTTGCTTTTCTTTTGGGCTCAAACACTTGACCTCCAGAAAATACTCCAACAATAACCAAAACCCTCACATAAAGGAGAAAATGAGAGAAGATCATATAATAATCAAAACCTAGTTATTGTTGTTTTTAACAATTGGACATGATATGTAGGCCTCTAAACATTGTTTTGTTTGTTTTTCATCTTGGGCATCAAACAAGTGCTTAAGATGGGATTTATTTCACAGAAAGGGGTTTCAATCTCCACAAGTTTAATTCTCTTTTTAATTTAATACATTGCCCATATTTTATTTGATGATTTATTTTTCTCGTAAGTGTATTCCAAGCTGCAGCCATTTTTGCTCAACTATAGAAAAGTAAAATATATAGCTTTTGCCTAACTCCCTGAGTAAACCACACTTCAATTCAAATGCTATTTGTATCTGATTGAGGATATTCAAACTACAAATATTCAGTTACAAATAATAGAAGAAAGATGAACGATGTTGAGGAGCTACTTTGTATGGTGACATTTATTAGAGGTTCAATATAAAATGATCACAGAGGAAGTGAGAGAAATAATCTGGGTCTCAGAGAGGACAATCCAAATAGTGACATATGAAAGAGTAGACAAGCATCCACAAGTGGCTCTCAAACATTTGCCCACAGACGAGAACCAAAATATATATTTCACTTCATTATCCAGTAGTACATACACACAGACACAAACACACATGGACAGAACTGAAATATATACTTTTCACAAAATAACACTGGCATTGTTACATATGACATATTCTGGTGTTTTTTAACCTATCCTATCACATGTGCTCATCTTATTATATTCTGGTCAGTTTCATTTGCACTGGGGCAACTTCTGCACTCCAAATATTAACTTTAGTCTCTGCCATGTAGCTAGATGACAGTATTTGCCTAGGCTATCAGATATTTTTCTTTCTTTCTGCCCTAGGGCTTATCAATCACCTATGCTTGGGACTTTATGACATAAAGGCTGTCCCAAAATTCACGCAAGATTTGAATTTTGCATCATTTTGCAGTAAAGTGTTGCCAACAAAAGAAAAAAAAAAGACAGCGTGACAGCTGACCGTTCAGGGTTATTGAAAATGGAGTGCTACATGAAAGAACAATGCGTTTTCATTGTTGAGCAATGAAAATTTACAATTTTTAATTATAAACCTGTGTTTTCTATCAAAATTATTTTTGCGTGAATTTTGGGACCCCCTTTGCCATCCTCTGTTCCAAGAGGCATTAAGCTAGAAGTGTGAGGTAGTCATGACATTTTGGGAATTAACTTGACTATTAGGGAATGGGAGGCAGTAGAAGAAATACTTCTTTTTTCCATTCCTCTTCTGAGATACATGGTTCATAATTTTTCAAAGTGTATCCTTTGGATCTAGCTCCTGATTGATGTCTGTAGTAATGACCAGAATCATACACCTATGGTTGGTTATTTCTTCTCTATTTCAAAAGTCTCAGTTTCTGGCTACTGGTGTTTGGGAGATCAAAGTCCAAATAAATCACTTGTATATACAAGGGCTGTCGTGAAAAAAAATCCAGCCATAAATGCCTCTATTTTTCATAATATGTTGCTGGATACTTTCTAAACAACCTTCATGTACTCCACTCTCAGCTTCTAAATTCTTGTAAGGAAAGACTCAAGGAGAGACCCAGACTTGGGGATTGATTTTGTGAATCATGAATATTAGTTTGCAAATCAGTGCTCTAGGCCTTGGGCAGAAGAAGAACCCATGTGAAAAGAATGATTTCTAAGTGATGGTAAAGAAGAAAAATTCTCATATCAATTAGAGAACCTTGTAAAATACCCATTGACAAAGGGTACTCCAGATGGAAACCAAGTGTAGCATAACTAATAGGAAAGTGTTCTCTATCTTTGTAGTTTATATACTAACCACACTGATCACTTCATCATTTTGTGATTTCATGTGAAGATAAAATGTATATAGTTTATTTCAATTTAATTTAACTAATATTTATTGAGTTTCTACCATCCTAAAGGATGGACTATTTCCAGAATAGAGCTGAAACATGTCTTACGTCTTTTAGTGATAAGAAATTAGAAGTTGTGTGGCCACTGTTAATGCTTTAAGTTTTTTCTTTTTTAAAAGGTTTATTTTATTGTTTTTGAAAGAGACAGAGAGACAGAGAGAGACAGAGAGAATGGGGAAGGCCCAGAGCAGTGTCCATAGTTGTACATCATCATAGTTTTGACATGGTTTCATTCTATGCAGATGGGTGGGGGCCTCCCACATGAGAGGCACAACCCCTCCAGCCAGGAGCCAAATCAGGGGGCAACAACCAGACCAGGAACCTCCCACATGGGAAGCACACCCCAGTTCAGCATATAGTGTTACACGAGCCGGAACTAGGATTCAATCCTCGGTCCCCAGGGCTGCAAAGTGAGTACTTAACCCACTGAGAAATCCCATCTTCACTGCTTTTAAACATTCTGTATGAGAAACTTAGAGATTTGGAAGGGAAATAAAGAAATTAGACATGAGAAATTTTTTCTATACTTAGAGAAGAGATTTCAATAAAATTTGATGGCTGAAATAAAAATCCACAAAAAAAAGAAATATGCATTAAAAAAAATAAAACAGACTAACTAGTACAGAAGCAACAGAGAAGAGGGTCAGCTACACAAATTTTGGTATCGGATTCTTGTATACAAATCTTTAGGGAATGAGAAATAAGATAAACATGAGATGTTAATATACATAACTGTGTATGTCCACATAAATGTTACAGGGTTTTCCTAATCACTAAGAAATTTAACTGGCCATACAGACTTCCTCTTCTATGAATTTTATAGTCTCTGATGTTACAGTCTTATCATCAATGTGATGGTTAGTACTTTCCTATGAAACTGTAGAAATTATTTTTACATATCCTGAAAAGTAATCTTCTGTCAGTTAAGTTACAGATGAAGGAGTCTTACTTCATTAGTATTCCAAAGGAGTCCCAGTAGCATCTGACAAACTGTTCATTTTTCAGGATGAATTTAAGTCAAAAATAGATAAGGATGCTGAAAGAGGGCACAGACTATTTTGAGAAGTTTTATCTCTTATTGGTCAAAGGATGTAAACTTTTAGTTAAAAGATGAGTAAATTCTGAGGATTCAATGTACAGAATAATGACTATAGTTAAGAAAACTGTATTATATAGTATACTTGAAAGCTTCTGAGAGACCAATACCTACAAAATTAAAATTAATAAAATGTGATAAAATAGTATAATACAAGGACTGTCAGGAAAAAAAAAAATCCAGCCATTGTCAATATAATGAAAATGGTTACATGGCTGGATACTTTCCAAACAGCACTCATAAACTATGGGAGTATAGATGATGTAGTGATTAATTCATTTTAACACAATCAGTTAATGAGTTACCTTGAGAAGTACTGAGACCCCAAACAAAGAAGGCACTGGAGCCAAATATTATTTAGACTAAAATGTATTTATTTGCATGTACATAGTAAACACAATTGTTTTAAAGATGGCTGAGTTTAACAAAGTCTATGATGGTTATATTTCCAAGAATATGTTTAATGTATTTCATCCCAAAATATATGGACTTAATAGAACTCAAAGAAAACTTTCTATCTTGTTCATAGTAGGATTACCAGTATGTAATCCATAGGCCAAATCAAGTTGGATAACTATAATATGCATGGCTCATGACTCAAATCCAGGTAGCTGCCTGTTTTTGTAAATAAAATTATATTGTAACACAGCCACACTCATTTACTTATATATTGCTGATGACTGTCTTTATACTACCAAAGCAAATTTGAGTGGTTGCAGAAAAGCTTTTGACCCTCTCATCTAAAATATTTATTATTGTTTTTTTTGGTTTTTTTTATTTTACAGAAAAATTTTGCTGAGTGACGATATATATGACCACCTGTTACTCATGTTTAAGAGGGCATTATTGAATTAAGTGTTGAACTATGTTATTTAAACACTTCAAAATTATAATTATGTATTTTTAGTGTTCGGTCTAGAGCAAATTGTTTTACTAAAATAGATTATTATGTTCTTACCTGTTAATAAGTAAAGAACAATACTAACTCTCTGAGTGTGACCAAATTCAGTGTAATCAATCAAATTCAATTGGATCATGTGTGTTTCTTCTTCCAACCTGAAAATTACATTATAAATCTAAAGATTACTTGGGTTTCACCACTATTTCCTCTCAAAAATACATTTAAATTGATTAGAAAACAATTGAACTGATAGTGCTATAGCAACGGGACCTATATGATGAGGTAATGCTTGCTGGATATTTAATGTTAAATTATTGAGAATTATGCAACCATTATTCCTCTTGGAGTGCCATTAATAGATGTTGTATTATTATGTGAGTAGAAAGATTTCATCTTCTCACTATTTTGCTCTTACACTGATTGATCTGGCTAAGATTCCTGAAGAATTGAAAGCTGAGGTTTATTTTAAATACAGACAGAAAAGTATAAAATGGAAACTATATTCTAAACATAAGCAGCTGTGATAAAATAACTATTTTTACATTAGAAATGTTTATACACCCAGGCATGAGCATTTAATTACATCCTCTCAAAAATATAAGGCTCTTGCTAATAATGTTAGACCTCTGCCTCTCTCTCTTTTATTTAAAGATTTTTTTAAATTGTTGGTAAGAAGGTGAGAGAGAGAGAAAGAGAGAAAGAGACAGAAAGAGAGAGAAGAGGGGAGGGCCCAGAGCAGTAATTGTACATCATTACTTGTGACATTTTTTATTCCACACAGGGGGATGTAGAACTGGGGCTGGATGGGGTGGGAACTGAACCTGGAGCTTCCCTCATGTAAGGCAATAAAATTTGCTGCCGAGCCATCCCTACGGTTCTAAGTTGTGCCGCAGCTCAGCACATGGGGTTTGCAGGGGCTGTGCCCGGGAATCAAACTCGGACCTCATGTTTGCAAGGCAAGTGCTCAACCTGCTAAGCTAGTCTGGCATCCCCAGTGGTTCTCTTAAAAAGCAATGGTGTCAGCCAGCTTCCAAAATGTCCCATGATTACCCTTATCTCCTGGTAATCACATCCTGAATTGTGCCCTTTCGCATTGAGTAGGGTTGACGTATAATCAACAAGAGAGAGCAGAAATGTTGCAATATGGTATTTAACGCTAGGTAACAAAACACCTTGCTCTCTTGGAGCACTCATTTGGGGAGGAATACAGATATTATGACATAAGGATTCTCAAAGACAGCCCAATGGAGAATTTGTGTGGCAAGGAATTGAGGCTTCTTGCCATGATCCAATGGCAACTTGCCAGTTCCCTGGGAGAGCAGCCTCGGGAAAGCATACAGCCTGATCAAGCCTTCAGATGATTGCAGGTATCTTGCCTATCATCTCATTGAAAACTACGCCAGAACCTCCCAGTTATACTTCTCCCAAATCCATGAAACACAGAAGGAGAAAGACACATGCTTATTGTTACAAGCAATGAAGTTTCGAGATAAGTTGTTAGACACAGCAGATAACTGATATAGCAGCCATCCATCTGAACAGCTGTGGAGCCCTGACTCATCCACACTAAAGGTCCCTTGGCATCTTGGACCAGAAGGTCCCACCCCAAAGGCCATACCAGTAACTCCATGCAACATATATGAAGATCCCCTTCCCTGGGTAGATTCAGCCAAATCAGTGTTCGTGTCTTACTATCAAGGCAATATTTTGAACTGAGAGGCTGGCAAAGATACTATACTCATTTGAAGGCATGTGACGTTGGACAGGGAATGTGACTTCTAGACTTCATTTCTATAGAATTGAAGTGAGTCTTTTCCCATGTGTTATCAGGGTCAAATAAGGGAACTCATATGATAATCTTTGAAAAGAGTAAAGGATCATACCCACATCAGTGATTGTTAGTCTTTGGCACCAACTTTACAAGGTGAATGCTGTCTCCTACTTTATTTATAAACATCAATAAGACTGCTTATTTTTCTTGGTCTGAATTGCTAGACTTATGTGTAGCTCATAAAATTATATATCTTCTATACCTTGATGCTTCTCACTGTGTGGGTAACAGAAGTGATTGAATTTCAGCATTAAGTCAGAAGCCATATAAATGTCATATCTTTTTTTTTCTATACTAGTCCTCATGTTTCTCCTCCTCACCATTTTTATTCTGTCCTGCCATATCTATCCAGACTGAGTAGAACCTGTATCTTCCACTCTTATTCATCTCTGTGTCCTGTGCTATGAACCATTCTATGTTACACATCCTTAAAGGAATAAAAGGAGAACACTTTTTAGTACATACATCATATGTATAAAAGAAATATAACATTTTACAACATTAATTTAGCTCATGTGTTATTTAGGGTAGCATAGATAATATAAATATTACTAATATGAGTCTTTAGGAAAGCCAGGATGGCTCAGTGGGTTAAGCACTTGTTTTGCAGCCCCAGGGAACAAGGATCAAATCTCGACCCTGGCCCATGAGGACCCATATGCTGAACTGGGGTGTGTTTCTCATGCGGGTGGCCCCCAGTTTAGTTCTTACCCTCTGGTTTGGCCTCTGGCTCTAGGGGTCGTGCCTCCCATGTTCCTGCCCTGCATGACCCGTGCCCACGTGTGTGGAACAAAACCATGTCGAAAACTGATGATGTACAACTATGGAGACTGTTCTTGGCCTACCCCCTTGTCTCTGTTTCTCTCTGTCTCTATCAAAACAAAATGAATCTTTAAAAATATATGAGTATTTATATTCTGCAACCAGCTCTATTCTAGGTGCTAGAAATATAACTGTGGACAAAGCAAAACCCCTACTTTCATAGGGTTTTTCGTTTATTAGTGAGTGGGTGCAAATCATAAAAACTGTATAAAATATATGTATATTTCATATTTCTATTAAGAAAAACAAAAAAAGGGAAGGATCTTATGCAGTGCATGAAAGGTATAATTTTAAGCAGAGTTGTCAAAAATCTTTATGGAGAAGGTAACATTTGAGCAAAGATCCGGTGAAGGTGAAAAGTGATATATGGGTCTCCAGAGGAAATAGAACAAAGGTCTTGTCGACTTGTTTAGGGTTGAGAAAGCAGT
Organism: Craseonycteris thonglongyai; assembly: GCA_004027555.1. Taxonomy (NCBI): domain Eukaryota; kingdom Metazoa; phylum Chordata; class Mammalia; order Chiroptera; family Craseonycteridae; genus Craseonycteris; species Craseonycteris thonglongyai. The sequence goes on along the minus strand of PVKE010001135.1, from coordinate 41,563 downwards.
TTCCAATAGGTGAAACAAAGTGTAAAGGGGGGATTGTAGCAGATGAGGCCAGAGATTTAGTAGGATTCCAGACCATTTCTAATCACTTGGCTTGTACATGGAATGAAATGGGATGTCACTGAGCAATCAGAAGTAGAGGTTTTTTCTGAAATAATTTATGTATTAGAAGAAGCATTCTGTTGTAATAATAACAAAGTGAAGGGCCCATGGTAAATGTGTTATTGGTGAGAATGTTTAGCATTAATTCAAGTGAATAATGATGGAAGCTTAACCTAGTGTGGTAAAAAATAAATAAGGACATGGTGAGAAATGGCCAGATTCTGGATATATTTTGAAAATACGTCCAAAAGTGTTTACTGACAGATTGAATTAGAGTGTTAGAGCAAAAAGATGACTCAAAGGTTTTTTGGCATGAGCAACTGGATGGATGGGACTTCCTTTAAGTGATGAAAAAGGTTGCAAGGAAATCAGCTTTTGGAAAGTAGAACATCAGAAGTTCATCTTATAATATGGTAAGTTTAGAATGCCTGCAAAACTATTAGGTGTCCAGGTGAAAATCTCAAGTAAGCAGTTATTTAATGCAGTTGGGAGTTCAGGGTTAAGGTCTGGACTCAAGATATTCATTTAGAGTTTCTCAAGACAAATAATTTTAAAAGTTGAGATTTTTATTTTTAAAAAGTATGGATTAAAAAGAGAAGAGGTCAAGATTGAGCCTATCTCTTCAATTTCAGAGATAGACAAGTAGAGGTGATGTCAGCAAAAAGTCTGAGAATAAGCAACTTGTTATTCAGGACAAAAACCATGACAGTGAGGCATCCTGGAAGCCAAGGGAAGACAGTATGTAAAGGATGAGAGACCTATTAGTTCTGTAAAATGTCCCTGATAGGTTAGCAGATGGGGACTAAGAATAGAAGCAATAATGTGATCACTGTTGACACTGACCAAAGTAATTTTAGTGGAAACATGAAACCTTGAATGTGATGAGTTCAAGGTAGAATAATGAAAGAGAAATTAGAGAATGCTAATGAGGACAATATTTTTGAGAGGTATTTTTTCTTTAAAGTAATGTAGTGCATTATGCTAAGTAAAATAAATCAGACAGAGAATGACAAATACCATATGATTTCATAAAGAACAAAATAAACAGACAAACAAAACAGATACAGAGAACAAACTGATGGTTGCCAGATGGGAGGGAGTCTGAGTGAAAAATGTGAAGGCATTAACTAGTACAAATTAACAGTTACAAAATAGTCATGGGGGTGAAAATTATAGCACAGTGAACATCATCAATAATATTTCAGTAACTATGTATATTGCCAAATGAGTACTAGACATCAGGATATCACTTTCTAAATTATTTTAATGTCTAATCACTATGCTATACAACCAAAATTAATATAAAATAATACTAAATGTCAAATGTAATTGAAAAAATAAAAATTTTAAAAAGCCTACTCTTTTCTTAAACAAAAAAAAGTGATGGAAAATATTTGATGTAGAAATTGAGGGGATAAGACAGATCCAAGGAGAATTCAAGGTGGGGAATACTACAGAAGATATTGTTTATTAAAAATATGTCTCAGTAGAGAGGAAAGAAACAACAATGAAGGAGGGGCAATTTGTGGAAGCAATGTGCTTGAGTGGTTAATTAGAAACTGGCACACAAATGAAAGAGTTAGTCATTGCTGAGTACAAATAATTTATAATATCAGATACAACTCACAGGCATGAGTGCATAGAAGTGGGTAGTTACATGTGTTAGATTTGCTGAGGGTGTTTTGAGATTCTCTTCTGATTTCTTCAGTATTCTCAGAAAAATGACATGCTAGGTCATGGCCTGAGAATGAACATAAAGAAATAGAGGTTAAATATTTGAAGGAGGGGAAGACAATTTGAAATATGAGGGCTGTCCAGAAAATATCCAGCCACTTAGCCATTCTTGTTATATTGGCAATGGCTGGGTTTTTTCTGGACAGTCCTCATAGTCATCAAAGAAAATATGATAGAGACTGGTTTGGGAAAAAGCAATAAATTCCATGCATCATTAAAAGCTCATTCGACATTTGTGATCATATTTAAAATGATGCAGTGTGTTTTTCTCTAGCATGTTCAGCTGCAATGTCTGGGCAGGAATGACAAGGGAAACAAGTTGAATGTAAACAAGATGCACACAGGCTGTGCCAAAAGAGTAAAGCACAGTCAGTGAAGGGCAGGGCAGGCAAAAGGTGGAGCCAAGGAGTGTTTATAATGACTGACTATGGAATTTAAGTGGACAAGGAGAAAAGAAATATGAGAATGAACAAGGTGGTGGGTAAGTGGATTATAGGTCCCATGAGTTAAAGAGATTGTTGGAGGTAGGATTTTGACTGAGGGTACTAGAAGGATAAGATGTGATTGGTGGAAGATAAGGATGCTTGTAAATGAAATTTGGAAGGACATCAGTTATTAAATTCCTAGAGAGTGACCTTGAGAATGAGTAATTGGGACACAGGCATTGGAGGAAAGGAGGTAAAAGAACTTTAAGTAAAGATACTGAAAGCATCATCTAAGTGAATATTGAAATTCTTTAGAAGTATGGCAGGAGTAGTGGTAGACAGAGTGATCATGAACCAGCTATTAGAATTTTCAAGGAACAAAAGAAAGTGACAAGGGATCCAAATTACCAACTCATTCAAGGAGGGAAACTGAAATGGATACTTTCATGACATAAAACCATGGAAGTAAAATCCGAGTGTTTTGAAAGAGTAAGGGCCAGGAAGGAGGTCAATTACCCCTCTGGGAGAGGAATATTCAGCTTGAAGAAGCAAATCCATGCCCCCTGAGATAAGCAGGGTAAGCTGTATCCCCAGAGAAGAGGTGGATTTCAACTTAGAGCAACAAAGTGAAGAATGTGAGATTTTGTTGATGAGCACCTGGGTGGAACAGTTAATTAAATAGTTTCATATTTTATTGTTTAGTCTCTTGATTATTTTTCCAAGAAAATAGGTATAGAGGAGAAATAACCTGTACACATGCAGGTATAACTGACCAGGGCACAGTTCAATTGTATCAATGATTCACTTGAGACTAGCGGCCCAAGTAATGGATTCAAGGGCACCAAGGACAGCCTTGAGGCTTTATTAACTGTGTTTACCTTTGTACCTCCATAATGTTTTTTTGTTTTATTATAAGATTTATCCTATTGTTTTTGACAGAGACAGACAGACAGACAGACTGAGGCAGAGAGTAGGGGGAGGGCCCAGAGCAGTCTCTATAGTTGTACCTCATCCATTTTTGACATCGTTTTATTCCACACAGGTGGTTGGGGGTTGTGCAGGGTGGGAACTGGGCTTGGGGTCTCCCACATCAGAGGCACATCCCCATAAGCCAGATGCTGAAAGAGGGGGGAGGCAAGAACTGAACTGGGGGCCTCCCTCAGAGGAAGCACACCTCAGTTCAGCATATCAGTCCACAGGAGCCAGGGATTTGATCCTTGGTCCCCGGGGCTATGAAGCAAGTGCTTAACCTGCTAAGCTATCCCAACTTCCCCACACACTGTTTTAATGATAGTAAAAAACTTGTGTGATTTAGCCTAGTCTAATGGGATGTAAGAAAATGGTATAAGATTTTGAGAATAAAATAGTAATTTGGGTATCAAATGTAAAATTGAATATAAAAATATATCCAAAGAAGCAGCAAGATGATAATGTGGAAAGAACACAATATGGGATGAGTTCTAGTGTGATTTCTTCCATTATTTGCCTAATCTCGCTGTGCTTTAATTTTTTCCTGTATACAAACTGAGTGAGTCAGACCAGATAAGTCCTAAGTCCTGGCTTGAAAATTTTAATATCTTAACTAAACAAAGCAAAGAATTAAAAAAACTTCAGGGTGCCAGGATAACTCAGCAGGTTGAGCACTTGCCCTGCAACAGTGATATATGGAGATCAAATCCCAGTCTTTGCTCATGCAAACCCATATTTTGAACTGTGGTGCAACTGGTAACCACACAGATGGCTCAGTGGCAAAGGTTCTCACTTTCCATGTGGAAGGTCCCAGGTTTGGTTCCAGCCCGCATGGCCTCACATCCACCTGTGTGGAATGAAACCATGTCACAACTAATGAAATACAACTATAGAGAATGTTCTGGGCCCTTTCCCTTTCTGTCTTTCTCTCTGTTTCTCACCTTCTCTCAAACAATAAAATAATTCTTAAAAAAATTTTTAATATAACTTTTCTTTATACATACTCTGCTTTAAATCATTTGAAAATTGTTTTTTTTATGTAGTTGAATATTGAAACTCTCAAATAATATTAAATAAACATTATTTTTGTTTCAGAAACAAATAAAATATTGACATAAAATAAATGCCTAGACCAAGCAAAAATAATAAAATTCATTAATTTTTTTTCTCAGTCCCAGACAAAGAATAGCATTTTTCTAGGTATTTCTTTCTTCTAATTATCCCCAGGATATTTAATAGTCAGCATTGTAACTGATTTTTTATTAATATTTAACCAATATAAATCTTAGAATATAATGATAAAAGAAACAATGAGAGATATAGATGAAACAAAAAAAATGATTAAATAAAATTAAGAAAACAAAAACAAACTGAAACCAGTTCTCCAATAATTATAGTTCTAGCATTATATCTTTTATCTATCATATGTGGCAGTTATAACATAAGCAAATACTATACATGTGAAGTCTGCTCTGAATTGAGATTCTTCAGGTCCTTTCATACTAATATTTGATCTGTCTTATACATGAGCTCAAATTACAGCCTTTGTGAGTTCATGCTACACTTGATAACTCAACAAAGCAGGAGTATAGTCCAAAGCAATGCAATCCAGATTGAGGTCAGAAGATCGGCTGCCCACCTACAAATTGTTTCTTACTAGTCTGGAAAATATAAGTACCTCAATAGAAATTGCATAATAAGATAATGGAGCTTATGTCAGAATGTAAATTACCTGCAGCATGAAGTGCTCTAAATGACAGCTGTTATTTTTTTTCTCATTAAGTTATTTTCAATGAAGTTATTAATAGCAGTGTGTTAATTTACATTCAGTCACACTCATAGACTACCTCATAGACAAAAACTTGAGTAGCACAGGCAGAGATTAACTACAGAGAGCCTCTCTATGTGTTACAATATGAATATGCTTAATCACTCTGAGTTTTTTATATTATAGCATAAATTAATACTAATACAGCTTGACTTCTCTCTCTAAACTCCATAACACCCACGGTATTCACTGCTAGATTCCCAGTACCTGGCACAGAGATGACCTTCAATAAATGTCTGTTGAATGAATGAAGAAAAAAGTGAAAGCATTATTCTTGAGCCTGCTTACTCTTTATACCCAAAATTCATCTTTAATATTAATTCATATTTGTTTCATTATATATATATATTTGCAATGTAAGTGGAGAAATAAAAGAACCAAATTTGTAGTCGAATACTTATAAAATAGACATCATCATTAACTCAAAAAGTAGATGTTAAATAATAAAAATATCAGGGAAACCTGGATGGCTCAGCGGGTTAAGCACTCATTGTGCAGCGCTGGGGACCGAGGATCGAATCCCGGCCCCGGTCCATGCGGACCCATATGCTGAGCTGGGGAGTTCCCCCAGTTCATTTCTCTCTCTGTCTCTGTATCTCTCTCTCTCTCTCTCTCTCTCTGTCAAAACCAATAAAAAAACGAATAAAAATATCATTATGACTAATTATTAATTATTTATTGCTGTTACTAGGACTTGCAGTACTATGTAGAATAAACATGGTGACTGTGGACATTGCCTTGTTTCTGATCTGAGAGAAAGAGTTTTCAGATTTTTACCATTGAATATGATATTAGCTGTGGTCTTGTTATATTTGTCATTTATTATGTTGAGATCTGTTCCATCTATACCCCATTTGTTATGAGTTTTTATAATGAAAGGATGCTAAATTTTGTCAAATGTTTTTTCTCCATTTATTGAGGTGATTATGTAATTCTTATTTTTCACTTTGTTAATACATGTTATAACATTCATTGATTCATGGATGTTGAACCAGCTTGCATCCTTGGGGTAAATTCTCAGTTGACTATGGTATATAATCCTTTTAATATATTGTTGAATTTAGTCTAATGCTTTGTTAAAGATTTTGGCATCTATGTTTATCAGAGATAGTGGCCTGTAGTTTTTTGATACTATCCTTGTCTGATTACCTCCAAGTTTTAATGTCTAAAAGAGCAATACATATTTTTAATCTCTTACAGTTGCAATGGGTCATGAATGTAGGAGCAGCTTGGATGGGCAGTTCTGGCATGAGGTTTCTAATGAGGTCATAATGAAATGTCAATCAAGCCTGGAGTTATCTGAATTCTTGGCTAGGGCAGATGTGTTTAATCCCAAGGTGGCTCATATACATGGCTGGTATGTTGACATTGGCTGTTGTCAAGAGGACTCAAATCTTGTTAAGAGTTGCTTGAGTTTCCTCATATTATGACAACTGGCTTCCCTTAGAAGTGACACAAGAGAGGAAGAACCAGGCAACATCTCTTCTTTTTGCGGCTTAACCACAATTTTCACTACATTCTGTTTATTAAAAATGATTCACAAAGGGGTGCCACAATGGCTCAGTGGGGGGTCTGGGGATTGAGTGTTGGTCCCAGCCCCAGCCTGTGTGGACCCATATGCTGAACTGAGGTGTGCTTTTCATGTGGGAGCACCATGGTTCGCAGGTGTGTGCTTCCATGTGGGAGGCCCAGGGTTCAGCTCTTGCCTGGGGAGTGCTTCCCATGTGGGAGGCCCCAGCCTGGTTTCCACCCTGTGCAGCCCCACATCCACCTATGTGGAATTAAACCATGTAGAAAATTGATGACATACAACTATGGAGACTGCTCTGGGCCCTCCCCCTTCTTTCTGTCTCTCTGTCTCTGTCTCTGTCTCTCTGTCTCTGTCTCTCTCTCTCTGTCTGTCAAAAAATAAAAATAAATCTTACAAAAAAATGATTCACAAGTCCAGCTACCTTCAGTTAGGCTTCTTCTTTTAAAGAAAGGAATGTCAGTGAATTTGCACATTTAAAACTGTCAGACATAAATAGGAGATTAAGATTTTTCCTTTTTGCTTTTTTCTTACTTTGAAAACTTATTTTTGTCTAATAGCTAGTAAATTCAGTAAAACCTAGTTGGTTTTCCTTTCTTCTCTTTCTCTCTTCTTCCTTTCTTTCCTCTCTTTTCTTTTCTTTCTTTCCTTTCTTTCTTCCTTCTTTCTTTCTTTCCTTCCTTCCTTCCTTCCTTCCTTCCTCTCTCTCTCTTTCTCTCTCTCTCTCTTTCTCTCTCTTTCTTTCTTTCTTTCTTTCTTTCTTTCTTTCTTTCTTTCTTTCTTTCTTTCTTTCTTTCTTTCTTTCTCTTTTCCTTCTCTCTTTCCTCCTCCTTCTTCAAAAATCTGCTCTTTTGCTAAGTTGATCACCTCAGTTGTCTACTTTGAAATGTAATAGATATAGTCTATATTTCTTCCAAGGTCACCCACCAAATTGTGGAACTTGGTCTAAGACCTTTTTAGACCAAGTTTAGACCTTTTTCAAGTGACAAATTCACTCATTATATTTGGTTGTTTTGAAATTATCCATCAATGACAGCAGCTTTACTATTATTCCAAGCCTTTGTGATTCTGAGAATAAGATTCAGAGAAGTATGTTTCTAGTAACTATGGAAAGGATAATGGAGTAGGGAGAATTTATGAAAACTTAAAAGTGACAAGGTCATAGAGAAAATTGTGTCACCCACATAGTTTAAGTCTGTATGCATAATGTGGACAAAAAAAAAATTAAATTGATAACTACAAAATGCACTTTAGACCTTTCAAATAGCAGGAGCAAACTTTTTTCTTTTATTTCTTGTTTATTTTAATTAATGATACATGATGGTGATCTCAGCAGTTTAGCACAGCAAGTTCCAATTCTCTCATTTTCTATCTGTAGTACCGAGATGTGACTCTGCTGTCAATATAGGTTGTGGCATTTGTTGTATAATAAAAACCAAAATTGTATGCAGTGTAGCTAACTTTTTGAACCGCTCTACAACAAAGGGATACTTTTGGTCTTATGCAAAGAGATGATGTCATGCCATGTATTTTTTAAGATCAAGGGTGTAAAGTTGTATAGTGGGCATAGGCAGAGGTTGAGAGAGTCATTCTCTATATAAAATAAAACAAAGCAAAGAAAAAATATTACTTCAGAGGTTCACAGACTGTCATTGCCTAACCATATTAAAGAAGTATACAAGATAGCCATTCCTATGTGAAATATGTGCTAATAACATATTTTATATTTCATTTCTAGCAAATTATATTTTGAATGCTGAAATGTTTAGAGAAGACCAGTAAAAATTTTACTTTTCAGTTGTAAATATTTTTGCTACTCTGAAGCTAGATTTATGCTATATTTCCTATCTGAATTTCAGTGCACATGAATAAAAGACTGGCATCAAGGGAAATTTCTCTGATGTTGAAGGTCAAAAATTTGAAAAATAGTGTTAACAGAATAAGAAGTAACAGAAAGATGTCATCCAAATATGTCCATGTTTAGTCTGCAACCAGACAGCTGAGTAATTTTTGCATATAGTTATAAAGTGGGATATTCTCATCCCAACATGCATTGGAAGAAATTTTAAGTGATTTCTTATTTTAAAAAATAATAATAATTTTAGTTTCTGGAAAGCAACATGATTGTCCATGTTTACTCTACGCAATTTAGGAAAATATGAATGGCCTATGAGCATGAAAGCAGTGCTAATTTTGTATTATAGCATATAGTACATACTAAGATAAGACGGTTTAATGTAATAAAAAGCTTTGTGACTTATGGAAAAGAAGTTACCAACTGATAATTGATTTTTAGACTAATTTTTCCTTTTAGGGATATAGATTTTTAAGAGGATTATGGAGAATTGAACAGATTCACTTAAATGTTTCTACAGAATAAAAGACTATATTGCCTTTTTGAATAGAGGGCTAGAAGAGACTATTAATAGGAATGTGTTTCATTTTAACCATTTGTCAGAAGGCAGGTTTTATTTATTTATTTATTTTTAAGATTTTTTATTGTTTTTGACAGAGAGAGAGAGAGAGAGAGAGAGAGAGAGAGAGAGAGACAGAGAAGGGGGAGGGCCCAAAACAGTTTCCATAGTTGCACATCATTAGTTTTCTACATAGTTTCATTCCACAGGTGGGCATGAGGATGTGCAAGCCAGAAACTGACCAGGGGCTTATCAACATAGGAGGCTTGCCCTGGTTAGAACCAAACTGGGGGCCACACACCAATTCAGCATATGGGTCCACACAGAATAGGGCCAGGTTTCAATTGTTGGACCCTGGGGCTGCAAGATGAGCTCTCAACCCACTGAGCCATCTTGACATCCCCAGAAGGCAGGTTTTAGATAATGCACATTTCTGTGGACAAAAATAACATCTGAAGTAAATGATAATGGATTTACCCACAAAATTATTCTAGCACACACACAAAATTAATGTTTTAGATAATTTCTAAAATCTCTGGATCTAAATCCCATTGCTTTTTTTCCCCCTGCACAATCTTATTTTCTAAGATGGAAGAATGGAAAACTTAACAGTAGATGATACAAGAAAGACAAGAAAAGCCTACCTGAATTTTGTCAGAGAAGGTAAGAGCTGAGTTCATTGTTAACATGAGACGTTGCCAGTGGTTCTTTGTCTTGTTTTTTTTTTATTAAGAGAACAGAGTCAGATAATAAAATGGAAGCTTTTCTTGAGTGTAAGTTTCTAATTAAAATCTTTCTCATAATTTGGCAGAATATGGAAACATTCTAGAACCTATGGATATATAGCCCACAGGGAAATGAGGAGGAAAGTTATGCTGTAAAGTTTTACGCTATTTTAGATGGAGCAGAGGATAGATGTGCTGTTTGACATTGAAATTTAAGAAATCAAGAGTCAAAGTCAACCAGAAAGCTTTTTCATTTTATTTAAAAGACAGGTTAGGCCACACTATCTCTCTCTGTCTGTCTGTCTGTCTCTCTCTCTCTCTCTCTCTCTCTCTCTCTCTCTCTCTCTTTGAACAGAAGAAGATTATAGAAGAGAGCAAAGAAAATTTTCAAGGCAAAGACAATATCCAAAGTAAAGAATCAGGCCAACAAAGAGAGAGAGGACCTTACACTTTCCAAGAGTAAAAGACTGGAGGATTTTTAGCAGAATGTTCAATAAAGGAGTAGATGGCATCACTAATTCCAATAGTGCCCAGGACAGCTAGAACTGTAGAAATACATGTGATAAAGTCTGAGAAATTGCAGCAATAAACTGCTACAGAACATTGGCACTGAGAGCCACAGAAATGGATTAGCCAATAGTGCAAACATAGGGGGGAAAAATACAAGGATTCAGGTATGATTCATGTTTATACAGATATTCTTCCTTAAGATTTTAATTTTATAGTAAGAGATTGAAAGAATAAAAGACATGCTTTTTTATTTTTATTTTTTAATCTACTAAACTTGCATAGGTGGTGGCCCTGAAACAGAACTTTTAGTTCCCTGGGCCTAGGCAGAGAGGAGGTTTTTATCAGGTTAGATTGTTCCTTTAGTGCTGCTTGCTCTCAGCAGGCCAGAGAGAGAGGTGGAGGCGTGATGTTCGTGAAGGCTGGCTCCTGAGCATAAGCCCTCGAGAGCAGTGATTAGGTACTCTGTGTCTCTATCTGTCAGACCAATCTCTGAGACTCTCAAAGGCATCATTGCCTGACATAGAAAGGTGTTCATTGGTTGTGCAATGCAAGGAGAAACAGCAATGATGAAACTTACCATGGCATAAGGAACAAACCCTCCTGAGTCCCAACCACCTCGTAAACCTCAAGGATTCTACTACAGAGTGACAGAGAGATCTAAACATCTCATAATTGGGAATTTCCGTCAACCTTAAAATCATAATAATATGGTATTTCTTGCTCTTGGGATGGAGGAGTGAATACTTACCCATTAAATATATAAATTGTGCTTAGCACACTATAAAAAGTTTCCTGTCTGAGTATGGCATGAGTGTTATCTGTATGTGAAAATAATCTTAAAACTTTGGACTTTTCAAGTGGAGAATATAACTGAGGTTTCTCTTCTAAGAAAAAAATATATATACTAAAATTGTGCACATGCACGTGTGTGTGTGTGTGAGAGAGAGAGAGAGACACACACACACACACACAGACCTAGAGAATATATATATATTATATATATATTTTATATATATATATTCACACACACACACAATTATATCCAGATACCTATGTATACGCAATAACCATAAAGAAAGTAAAAAGAATTCAGGGTTGTTATTAGAGGAATTGGGAAGGAGATACATCTGAGAGGAGATCCCAAAGCTACTAAAATTAACCTATTTCTTAGGATCAGCATTTACTTATGTGTTTACCTTATTAACAAGCATTAAATTGTATACATATTATGCATCTATCTGATGTACATATGATTTATTTCTCAACAGTAAATAGATGAGAAAAGTATGATTTATTTATTCATAAACACTAAAACACAAAATCCATGTAGGATATGAGGTAGAAATGTCAGAAGGGAAAATTTCTATTTCAGTACAGTTTCAGATAAATGTGAAATGCCTACGTGCAGATAGGCATTCATTTCTGAAGCTCAAACTAGAAGCCTATGCTGTAAATATCACTTTGGAAATGTTTAGAATGTAACTGGTATTCAAGGCAGTAAATAAATGTATATGGAAGAAATGAAGATGGCTCAAGATTGGACTCTGAAGAAAACTTTTTTTCAGAAGTAAAGGAGAAAGATCCAATCAGGAGACTACAAAATTGCTGCCAATGAATTGGGAGAAGTTTGTTCCCAGGAAGCCAAACGATGATAATCTTTCAAGAAAAAGCCAATGGACAATCTGAGTAAACTATATTGAGAGATATAGAATATATATCTATTCTATGTCTCTGGACAATCTAATTTATGATGCTGGTATTTGCACAAGCAAACCTGATCAATATTGCAAAGTGGGAGTGAAATTACCAAAGTTGGTACATTCTCTTTCTCTTCTGATTGTGAAGCAAAGGAAATAGCACCTGAAAGGAGTACAGTAAAGGGCAGAAACAAACCAAAGATGACTCTGTTGAAAAGGAAGGCATTAAGCATATACATTGCATAAGAAAAATAATGTTGCATTACATGTATACAGGACATACCTACTTTAGGCAGATTCAATTCACCTGCAGTTAATAAAACTTAAGCCTTGAGTTTCTGTCACTTACACGAGTCTTTCTAAGGCATTGGGTTCAAGGGTTCCTTCCACCAGCTCCAAATGCCTTGCTCCTCTCGAATTCTAACGAAAGTCAGCGATGGATATAGAACATATGTGATGTGTTGATCTAACCCATCATTTCCCCTTTCTTACATTTCTTCACAGACAAAATGCCCTAAACATTATCCTCAGGTGTAAAAAGAGGAGGGGGAGCAAGGGGAAGCTATAGAAATATTTGAGTGACAAAGTGTATTTCAATGCCATAACTGGATCAATGAATACTTAATCAAAAGGTAGATGGAACCATAGACAGTTGTAATAGCATTTAACTTTTCCTGTATTTTAGGCTAATATTCAAATCTGCAATGTCATCAGGTTTGGCTTGACAGTCACATCCTACTCACTCCGAAGGCGTGTGGCATAGAGAAGCCAGTCTGCTCAAAGAGTAGATGAATCCCAATGTCTTACTCATTTCATGGCAGAAAGTCTTTTTTTAATTGTAGTGCTGCCAACATGTAAAGTGAGGAGCAGCCAAAGTGACTTATAATCATCTGCAGACACTTTGGGACACTGATATTCCTTTTGTGGACCAAGATCATCAGAGGAAGCATGGAGCTTAGAGTTAGAGACACACCTGGATTTACTATTCTACCCATCACCTCCTGTAGTTAATAGGGAAAGAATCCAAATTCTGGAAAGATCCAATGCCCTGAAGAAAATCACACATCTATCTGGTACCCAAATCAAGACTATAATCTAGACTTATTGCATTCCAATCATGGTTTATTTCTACTTCATAAATTCTTCCTGATAATTATAAATGGGATAGAGCCTTCAGATTCTGGTAAAGTGATTTCTCAGGCCATCTCTAATTTAAGAATGCAGGTCTAAGCACATATTTTATTCTTTCAAATGCAATAGAGTATAACTGAAAAATGCCAATGACACCTTCAGACTTTAATGCATCTATAATATGGAACTCTGGTTTATTTATACGACTATTGAAATAAATGTCTCCAAAGCACATTTTCTTCTAATGTTACATGTTTCATACTACAAGTTAATTGCTTTTTCAGATTTTACTAAAGTTTTATCTCTCACAATAAGAACAAATTTTGGACTATTTAGAACATTTGCTGAATCAGATTCACAAATCACTTTTTCTTGTCTTTACACAGAACTTATGGTGGGCTTGACAACTTCAAATTTTCAAACCACCATACAATTTGGTAATCCATTTTTAATTTATCCAAAATGTAATTTATGGATAAAAATGTTAATACTCTTAATGAATCTCTACCACTAGCAGCTGGATTTCTTTTCTGAGTCATTTTTTATAAAGAAACACAGTTTTATAGCATTTCACTTGAGTTTTATATAAATGTGAGACAAAACACAAAGCCACAATGAAATTTGAACACTTGGTGGTCATAGCTAATGTTCTCTCCTACCCACTAGACTGTGCTTAGAGTAGCTCACACTCTCAATTAACAGATTACATACTGCTATATGATATAAACTAACAAAAATGTTTAAAAGTAAACTAAAGCAGTGTGTAAAATTTATCATGTCAAGAGTATCCTATATTCTTATCATACCCATCTTATAGACTGCACTTTAGAAAGTGTGAAATGTTTTCCCCATTTCATGGGTGGAAACTGAATTAGCATTATTTGATTACGCAGAATGTGTGCCTGTGTACTTTTTTAACCTGTATATATACACTAGACATTCCCAGTCCTGGAAAGTTTTCCAAATCAAGCATAGCAGATTACATAACTAAACCCTTTATTCTGCCTTTTGCAACTAAAGAATTTTTAGCTGTTAGATGGAGTCTCTGGGGGAAAAAGAAAAAAGAAAAGAAAAAAAAAAACAACCTTCAGAGATGTATTCAAAGTATTTTTTGAATGATGCAACAAAATTTCAGCAAGTTCATTTCAAGAGAAGAGAGATTGTTTCTGTGATCACCTCTAACAGTTTTCCTTTTGCAGTTTTCCTCTGTTGTTATTGCTTTGATCGTTTTCTGAAATAGTCTTTTTTATCTGTAGGTTACAGGTCTTCTCTTCAGTTTCTTATACAATTGTCCCAGATTCATGCTGATCTTCAAGGTTCTTTCTTCTACTTCTCACTGGTTGGTAGTGATCTCTTTGTACTGAAAATATTCCTCTTTCCAATAAGCTAGTCCTCCTGTCCTATAACAATACAATTTCATCTATCAAAATAATCTATTTGTTTTTTGAACTTTGGATAATTTATAGATTTGGTAGTAAGTGGATTAGATCATGCAAAATGACCTTGCTTTGAGGTCGCACGTTGTATGTAATTTTTTAAAATGCATGGTACTCAAACTAAACCCTATAATAAATTTGAGCTTATGAACCAATTGTAATAAAAAACAATTGCTTGTTACAGTTTGCGTTCTATATTTACTCTAAGAGTTCATATGTGTTCAAAAATAAACTACCAAATTTAAAATATGTAAATAAGCAGTATCATCTTGCATTTACACAGTGTATCATTACCTTTATTTTTTTGTTTCATCAAAATTACTGTCTGATCTCTTACTAAACTACCAAATTTAAAATATGTAAATAAACAGTATCATCTTGCATTTACACAGGGTATTATTACATTTATTTTCTTGTTTCATCAAAATTACTGTCTGATCTTTTACTGTTTATTTTAATGAAATAGCACGGTTCCTTGTGGTTTCATAATATATCAAAAGGCAGAGTTTTAAAGCCTTTCACATGATGAGTGACAGTAATTTTTTAAAAAAGAAGAATTTGCTTTTCATGTCTCATTGAGAGAAATGATTGACACCATATAACCCCAAAATTGAGAAATAAATCTATCTTAAGAGTGAGATGTCTATTTTTTAATGTTATTTTTGATATAAGGTTAAACTCTGTTATGATTAGTGTATATTTCTTTGGTAATTGTTCAAAATGGCCTATGGGTATGTATTCTAAATCAGCCTAAACAGATTATCTCTGGTGCATTTGCTGGGGTTTCCAAAAGCAAAACACTGTTTTGGGGTTGTAGATGGTATTATATTAGCCTGGAATTGTTATGGCCATCTCTCTACTAAAGTTTTATTGACTAAGAATTAAAAGAACCTGTGAGAAAATGAAGATTAGATATGTAAGAGAAAGAGAGATCTTGTTTCCCTATGCCTGCTCACTCCCACAAATTTCATTTACAATGATATTCCATTTATTGCTTTAGCAAAAATAAACAGATGACTAAATTTTATGAAAACTCAGCAGCAGTATAAAACAGTATCAAGATGAATAAATAGAACATATAAATATCCTTTGAGAGATGATTAGATAAAGAAGTTGTGCTTTATTTACACAATGGAATATTACTCAGCAATAAGAAAAGATGAAGTACTTGCCATTTGCAACAATATGAGTAGACCTTGAGAGCATTATGTTAAGTGAAACAAGTCAGACTGAAAAAATCAAAACCATATGACTTTTATATGTGGAATGTAAAATGGAAAGTAACAAAGAAACAAAAACTCATGGTCATAGTCTATAATTTAATGGTTACCTGAGGGTAAGGGGGAGGTGGGTGAGAGAGGAGGTGGGGGCATCAAATATATGGTGATGGAAAGAGAACTGACTCTGGGTGGTGAGCACATAATGCAACACATAGACAATGTGATGTAGAATTGTACACCTGGAACCTATGTAATTTTTACCAACCAATGTCATCCAAATAAATTTAACAATTAATAGAGAACATTTAAGCTCACTGAAAGAGATATATTGCAAGAAATAAAATAATTTATGAATTATATTTTTATAGTGATTTAAGAAGTTACTACAAGTACAAAATATTTTTTAAATGATGGGATTATGGTAAAGAATTAGTGTATGAACAAGAATGACTTAAATATTATTGTAAAAATATTATTAAAAAGTAAAAATTTACTAAAGTGAAATCACAGAATAAATATATGAAGGATCAATCAGTACTAAGAAAGGTAAAATCAAAGAAATCCCTAGACTATAGACAAAAACAAAAACAAAAAATATATAGGTGAAAGACTGTTTTCAGAAACTATAGTATCTCATACCTAGGATTAGAAGAGAAAGAATGAAAAGGAAAAACCTTTTTAAAAAAGGAAGAGAGAGATTGAATAACATTTTCTCAAGCTGAAGAAAGACATGTCTTAAAATAAAAAGGAAATATCAAAAACAAAATAGGAATATAGGGACAAAACTTATATACACACACACACAATGTGTATATGGAAATATAGGGAGAAAACTATATATATATATAGTGTATGTGTGTGTGTGTGTGTGTGTGTGTATATATATATATATATATATATATATATATATATATATATATATATATATATAAAAGCCAGAAAGTATCTAGTTATGTAGCTGTTCTTGTTATATTGACAACAGCTGGATTTTTTTCCTGGAAAGCCCTGGTATATACACTTACCAGGTTCACAATAAAAAGCTTAAAGATAAGAAAAAAGTTCTAAAATATTCAATTTCTTAAAAATGAATATCATAATACCTTCAAAAAAAATAAAATTGATATCAGACTTCTCATCACACCTAGGAAATTATATGAAAACAAACAAAAAAATAAACAAAAAACAAATCTAGGCATATATATTCTAACTGTAAAAACCTAAGACTAACAGAAAATTTTGAAAGAATCCAGAAAGAAAAAAAATTACTTACCCCTGCACATATGAATTTCTTTAGAATTCTCTTCTGAAACCACACAGAAGCAAGTGAAGTGAATTTAAAGTGTTGAGAAAAAAAAAAAAAAAGAAAAGGTATATCTGGGTGAGTTTTAGTCATACCTTTACTTGGGTTTTGATTGACAGATCTCTGGTTTCTTGGCCCTGAAACACTGTGGGGAATTAATTTCTACCATTAATAAGTTTTTAGCTTAGCATTTTAATCTTCAAACCCTTGCAGGTTTTAAAATATGACATGTACTCATCTCTTGCAGAAGATGACCATGAGTTTGAAGTCATCCCTCTAGAAGAACTTTGTTTCTTAAGTACCACAAAGCCACAGAATATTTCACTCTGTCTTTAAAATGTTTCCAACCCAGTACCCAGGTTCCCACACCACCTCCGGAAGCCTGCAAATGTCACAGAATGGAAGCTGGCCATGCATTTGGGATCAGTCAAGCAGCAATCCATAATTTAGACTACCTTGTTGCTAAAAAGCTCTGCTGGTTCCCTCTGTGGGGGTTCAGTAGGAGCCACCCTAAAATGTGCCTCTGTGGAATGCAGATTACTTCGAGATAAAGGCAATTTTAGCTTCAGGCTCAAGAGGAACTTCTGCCCTTCCCTTTGACTACCCAGAAGTTGAATAAATGGCCTTGCCCATAGTAAGAGATTATCACTGATAACTTCTTTTGCCCTATCTATAGGGCAGGGCAAACTTCCTGCCCTTCTTACCACCCTGCAATGACCCTTTGAAGCCCCAAAGGTGCATTATGTCATAGCTAGCTCAGGAAATCTTATACACCTCAATCAGCTTTTCTATTTCTGAACCTCTCATACCTGTGGGGTCTCTGACTCTCTCATGTACGTGGGTTTCCTTTGTGCACAAAATAAATGTGTTGTTCTCCTCTCAATCTTTATCCTGTTGATTTGACTACTTGACCAGCCAAAAAACTGTGTGTTTCATGTGTGTGTGTGTATTGTGTGTGTGTGTTGGGGGGGGAGGGGTGGTGGTGTCTACTTTCCTACACTCCCATTAGAGAACCTTAGCAATATTTATTCTTTCTGGATTCTTTCAGGATTTTCTGTTTATCTTTGGTCTCTATAGTTAGAAAATGATACACCCTTATTTGGCAAATATTCCCAGGAAATAAAACTAGAGGTAGAGAGCTCTGCAGGAGTGCCTTTTCATTTCTGAAATTTTCTTTCACCTATTTATTGTTCACTAATCCATAGTATTCTGATAATCTCAGAATTACAGTTTTATTTGTTATTTTCCCCCTTTCTGGGAAACATTGATTACACAATCCCAAGAGACAGGGAATACAAAATCCCGAGGCCTCCAGAACCTGGGTTGCAGCCACAAAAGTTGGGGCATCAGATGAATATAAATGCTCCCTTCTAGGAGATATTGGTGCTCTGCAGCACAGCTGCAGGCGAGCACAAATATGCCACATGGCCTGAGTCCATCCCAGGAGACTGTCCAAGTAGGCTCCTAGATAAGTGTGTTAATTATGATGCCTGCCCTTTACTCTGGAGCTTGAATATAAAGAGTTTAGCTCTGGGTACAACTAGCTGCCTCTGAGCTGGGTCCTGGGACAAGTGAGTTCAAACTTAAGAAATTTTTTGTTTGTTTGTTTTTGTTTGAGAGAAGGCGAGAGAGAGAAGGTGGGAGGGCCTAGAGCAGTCTCCATAGTTGTACATCGTTGTTGTGACATGGTTTCATTCCACACAGGTGGATGTGGGGCTCTGAGCCCTGAGGCTTCCTGCTTGGGAAACAAGAACCTTAGCTGCTGAGCCATCTCGGTGGTTACCAGTTGTGATGCAGTTCAGCACATGGGGTTTTCAAGGGTCAGGGCCAGGAACTGAACTCCAGACCTTGTGATTGTGAGGCAAGCAGTCAACCACTGAGCCATCCTGGCTTCCCTCCAGAGCCTTTTATGTGTCAATTCTCAGATTGCTACAGTCTTGTGAATCTTAGAGTGTGAACCCTACTGGTTTTCAAAGAAAAGCTTTTGTGGGCTCATCTCCCACGTGCGTGTCTTAAAAGTTGGGGCTACTGACATGGGATTCAAGTCTTTTCTCTTCAGGAAGAGAAGCTCAGTGTTTTGAGTTTCCTCCTGGTTGTGGGTTGCTGGGCCCCAGTTGGGGTTTATGGCCAGATTGTATCTCAGCTTCGGCTTTGATGTGGTTTTCTTCTGATTTGCCTGATGTATGGTTTTCACTTAGCCAGGAAGTAAATTTGAGGACACTAAGTTTTTCTTTAAAGAAATTGCTCCATGTGTAGCTATAGATTCAATGTGTCTGTGAGATGAGGCAAATTTGGGATCTTCCTGCCTCTTTCTTCATCTTGAACTGGGAACTAATATAGTTTTTACTTTTAGTTGTTATGACAGGACCATTGGCCTACCACAGTGTATGATATCTAACACAAAAGCCATCATAACCCTTAAAAGTATATTTTGAATATAATTTACAAAGTACTTGAAAAGCTATAAGTAAAGGTTCATTCTTTATTAGCAAAATTAATACACATATACTGGGTGCATATACTTAAAAATGTTAGTGGGGGAAGCCGGGATGGCTCAGTGGGTTAAGTGCTCACTTTGCAGCCCCAGGGACTGAGGATCAAATCCTGGCCCCAGCCCAAGTAGACACATATGCTGAACTGGGGAGTGCCCTCAGTTCAGTTCTCACTGGGATGAGACCTCGGCCCATTTCCTGCCCTGTACAGCCTCAACGCCCACCTGTGGAATGAAACTATGTGGAAAAACCAATGATGTGCAACTATGGAGACTGTTCTGGGCCCTCCCCCTTTCCTCTGTCTCTGTATCTCTCTCTCTCTCTCTCTCTCTCTCTCTCTCTCTCTCTCTGTCTGTCTGTCACAAACAATAAAAAATAAATCTTCAAAAAAAAAATGTTTCACAGATATTTGTATAAGATCAACAGTGTTTGCAAATCAGTTTCTGAAAATTATCCTCTGGTACTGCTCCAAAAGTCATCCATATTTGATTTCTTAACATATTCACAAATCTACCTAAATGAAATCAAGCTTTTCAATGGTTCTGGCTGAGAAATATTTATACATATGTAGAATCTGATTTTTATAGGACATATATATCCACAGAAATTTGCAACTGTCTTCAAGGGTTAAATATATATAATGAACTTTATCTTCCTTAATATAAGCCTACTCTGCTTATTCTATTTTCTAGTGTATCTTCTACATACCTTCCAGATGTAATGATACCATCACCAAGATTTTTGAATATTCACTTGTTTATGGTAGTTTCATATTTCTCAAACTTTAGTAGTTTTGTGATCTCTTATCTTATTTTACTTTCTTGGAGTTATTCTGTCAAGCTTTTTGTGCTATCTGAACATCTGGAAGTAAAACTTAGCAATTAACAGTCACATTTCCGTCACTGGAAATCTGTTAGTTTGTGAATATCTTGTTCTTGCTTTTCTACAAGGTATGTTAAAAAGCTTTACCATCTGGGTCTAATAAAACAGAAATGAAAACTGAACATGAGAATGCTCATGGCATGTTTGTCCAAAGCATCCTTGTATCTTATTTCATTTATAGATTTATCTAACCTTTTTTGGTTTTACTACATACCTCTGAATAGCCTTTGACACAAAATGAGCACCAAAAAATGGAGACCTAGAGGTAATATTTCTTTTTTGGTTTTTGTTTTGTTCTGTTGTTGTTTTTGTTTTTAAAGATTTATTTTTATTGTTTTGACAGAGAGAGAGAGAGAGAGAGAGAGATACAGAGACAGAGACAGAGACAGAGACAGAGAGAAGGGGGAGGGCCCAGAACAGTCTCCATAGTTGTACATCATTGGTTTTTCCACATAGTTTTACTCCACAGGTGGGCACATGGCTGCACAGGGCAAGAACTGGGCTGGGGGGCACTCCCCAGTTCAGCATATGGCTCCACACGGGCCGGGACCAGGATTCGATCCTCAGTCCCTGGGGTTGCAAAGTGAGTGCTTAACCCACTGAGCTTTCCTTGTTTTGTTGTTTTTTTTACAGGGGCTAATTCATAGCCCACTCAAAAGAAAATTAGGACAATTTTATTTTTCTAATTTTAAGATATGTGTTCTTTCCAGTGAATCAACTAGAGATCTGAGGAAAGTACATAAAAACCTAAAGAAATAAAAACAAACAAACAAAAGACATCAAAATCATTACATCTATTCAATTAATGAAGAATTCACAGAAGTTTTTATAACATGTTATTTTTGAAAAAAATAGTTTCAGTACCATAGACAACTATAGCTTCTGTTTTAAAGTGTGTGTATGTTCCTGAGAACTGGCTAGATAACTAGGTATGTAATAGGATAACAGGTAAAAATATTTGCAGCACTTCTTTAACACTCCATTTTTCCTCAAAACTATTTTGAAAATAAACATCTTACCAGAAACATTTTTTTAATATGTTATAGTCAGTATTAATTTTCCAATATGGTACTGGGTATTGTACCTTGGAATATAAATATCAAAACCACAAAGACAATTGAACTAAGTCCTTCAGTGAAATTGTAGATAATACAGTAATAGTTGATTACCATAATTCCATCTTTCATATCATGAAAATTGTATAATAAATGAAAAGAAGTATCAGTTTTTTTAGTAACTACCATGGCAGTTTTAATCACTTAGTATGGCTAAAAAATGGACCTTTTCCTCTTATTTCTTAAAATCTAACAATTTTTTTTCAGTGACTGTCTTAGCATGCACTCATCTCTGAAAAAATAAACTGCAAAGTAACTATCATTTTGGTAGATGAAGCTGGGCCACAAATGAAATGTATTCCTATGTATATCATTTTATAGAATCTACTAATATTAAGAGACAAAGTAAACAATTACAGCTAAATTTTTTATTTATTATGGTAAAATAAAAGATTTAGAAGTGATGGTGATTTCATGAGTCATTAACCATCCACTCGTCTTACAACATAGCATTGTCAAATAAACAATTAAGATTCCCTATAGATTACATTTTATACTTTTGTAATATAATAGGACCTTAGAGGTTGTAATGGATTTAGACAGCTGGATTATCCAATAACATCAGTACAAACTTCTTTGTATTTTTGTACTAATTTTATAGTTCACTTCTTTGATCTTCAGCTGTCTATATTTTACAGTATAAATCCACTGAATGATTAAGAATGAGAATAAGTCTATCAGTAATCAAGCCTGAATCTTCAGGCCAATTCTCCTTTGTAATGACCTTAGAAAGCTGTAATTTAATCTACTAATATGTTTGATATCAATATCAGTATTTAAAAATTTTTACTTGTAGCAAAACACATAATATAAAATTTAAACTCTTAACCATATTTAAATTACAGTTCAGTAGTGTTCACTATATATAATTGTTACATAATAGATCTCTAAATTGCCTAGACCTGCTACTAAGTCCCTAGGGGGTGACAAAATTAATTTATGGAGATATGGAGTTAATATGTCAGTATGGTAAAAGTTGATGTCTGGTTAAATTTTGAAATGCATGTTAAAAATGTATGTCTTGGTGTAGCATCTGCATTACTTAAATATATAATGGTAGTAGATATAACATCTGAATGCAAATTCCTCTTATTAATCAGGTAAAAAGGAAAATAGATATACCTTTTGTTAAGTGCTAATTGGACAAGCAAAACTAAATCCTTTAGAGTTACCTATGCAATAATTTGATTATTGAAATGAAAATTGTGACACAATCTAATAATCTAGATAGTTATTTTTTAAATAAGAGAAGGGACTGAAAGAAAAAGATTTTATACTTCACTATAAGTGGTAAAATGCTTATACTAGTAGGCTATGATAAGTAACATTTCCGTATTATAATACCCAGAGTTACTATGAAAGCTATGCAAAGACAATATTCTGAAAAAAACACATATATGTATATAAATCAAGCTAAAATACTAAAAAAATGTTCAAAAATTCTATGGGAAGAAAGGAAAAGAGAAGCAGAGAAATGAGAAACAGAAAACAAATATTAAAATGGTAGACTTAAGCCCTAACATGTGAATAATTATTACATGTCAACAAAAAGACAACTTGGCAGAAAGATTTAACAAAAAAGTTAGACTCTATGTTATTTATAAGTCCTTGACATATGTAGTTTAAAACTATAAACATGGAAGAAGATACATTGTGAAACCATGTATAAAGAAGGAGTGAATATATAAATATCTAATAATGTAGCTATCAGAATTTTAAAATTTACTAACAGAAGAATAAAATATATAGATTAAAAAAATAATCTCTTATGAAGAAATATGATCCTAAATGTACAGGTACCAAACAATTGAGCTTTAAAATACACAAAGCAATAAAACAAAAAGAAAAATTAGACAAATCCACTACTATTGTTGAGTAATTCCACACTTTGAACAACTGACAGAACTATTAATACTATACAGAAAACCCACAAATATGTGGTAGAATTGAACAACACATTCAACTAAGAGGATTACATTTTAATATATAGACCACTCTACCAAACAATAGCATAATAAATACTTTTTTCAAGCACTTATGGAAAATTCTTTAATATAGGTCATATCATGGGCCATAAAACAAACCTTAATGAATTTAAAAGAATTAAAATCATACAGAGTATGTTCGCTGACTATAATGGAGTTTAACTAGAAATGAGTGATAGCATAACAGCAGTAAAATCTCTAAATGTAGAAATAAAACAGCAAACGTCTAAAAATATTCATAAATAAAAACGGAAGACTTAAAAAAATGTTTAAACTGAGTACATACAACTAAACAAAAAACAACATGACATAGCAAAATATGTGGTATGCAGCAATAACCATGAGAGAAAAAACAAAAATGCAGCACTAAATGCTTACATTAGAAATGAGGAAAGATCTCAAATTAATCATCTAGCTTCCCATATTAAAAATTTAGAAAAAAGAAAACAGCAAAATAAAACCAAAGAAAGTAGAAAAAAAGAAATAATAAAGATAAGAGCAGAAATCAATGAAATTAAAAATGGAACAATAAAAACGTTAAACAAAATTTGTTTTTTTTAAAGATATCATTAAAATTGATAAAGTTCTAGCAACAATAAAAACAAAGACACACATCACCAATGTTAACAATAAAAAGAGGAGTATCAGTACAGATTCTGTAGCTATTAAAACAATAACAAGTGAATATGGCAAATTTAAGCTTATAAATTTGACAACCTAGAAGAAATGGATCAATTCTTTAGATAGTACAAAATACTTAAACTGAGCCAAGGTAAAATAAACCATCTGAATAGTCCATAAGTCTTTTTAAAAAATTGAATCCATATTTTAAAAATTCCCAAAATGAAAATCTTTACCTCCAGCTGGTTTCACTGGAAAAGTCAACCAAACATTTAATGAGGAATTAACACCAATTTTACAAATTTTGCAGTATTTTAAAAATATAAGAGAAAGGAGTACCTTCTAATTTGTTTGATATTGCAGAGTTTCTCTGATGCCAAAGTCAGACAGTATGAAAAAAAAAATCAATATCTTTTAAGAATTTAAACATAAAAATCCAAAATGTATTAGCATACTCAACTCAACAATGCAACTGCCATGACCAAGTAGTATTTATTTCAGGTATGCAAGGCTAATTTAATATTTGAATATCAGTCATTGTAATTCATCATATTGACAGGTTAAAAAGTAAATTATATGATCATATCAATGTCTCAGAAAAAAAGAACTTAAATTCCAACACTGATTCAGGATAAAAAAATAACCACAAATTATAAATAGAGGATAATTACATCAGTTTTGCTAAAGAGTGTCTATAACCTTAATGGTATATGACTAAATTCATTTTTCTTAAGATCAGAAAGAAAACAAGGATAACTACTCTAATTACTTGTATTCAAAACACTACTTGAAGTTTTATTTACCACAGTAGAGTAAGAAAAAGAAGTAGAGGGCATACAGTTTGAAAAGGAACAAATAAAACTGCCCTATTTGAAGAAAACTGGCTACAATAATTTCAGATTTCACATACGTATACCACATTGCCTAAAGCAAGATATATATGTTTTTTATTTATTTACTATTATTATTTTTTTTACAAACATTTGAATTTTGGCTGTACAATTGTGGCCAGGAAGATATCTTGTACTGAATAGCTTAAGCTTGGGTTACTGCCCTTTCCTGAACACTTTACTTTGGAAAGAGTGGAGAAATGATTCTGAGGAAGTTATGCTAATCAGGCCCACAATGGCGCTGCAGAGTATCAGCACTAAACAACCACATTATTGTTATCAATAGATCATTTGTGGGGAGGGAGTAATACAACTCTTCTCTTCACAAGTAAAGAAATCTATGCAAAAGGTACTCTCAGTAAAATAGTAAATGGGGGAAACTGGAATGGCTCAGCAGGTTAAGTGCTTGCTTTGCAGCCCTGGGGTCCAAGGATCGAGTCCCAGCCTTGGCCCATGTGAACCATAATGCTGAAATGTAGTGCACTTTCCATGTAGGAGGCCCCCAGTTTGGTTCTCGCTGGTGCAAGCCTTGTGTGTGTGGGAGGCCTCCAGTTTCCACCCTATGCAGCCCTCATCCACTTGTGTGGAATGAAATCATGTTGAAAACTGATGATGTTCAACTACGAAGACTGCTTTGAACTCTCCCCCTTCTTTCTCTCTCTCTCTCTCTCTCTCTCTCTCTCTCTCTCTCTCTCTCTCTCTGTCTCTCTCTGTCTCTGTCAGGAACAATAAAATAAATCTGAAAAAAGAAAATAGTAAACAATATAAAAATATTCTACTGGTAATGTGATACATACTGATTGTAGGTAGCACAGGTGATTTTAAGATAGGATGGTCGAAATGGCATCTTAGAGAAAGTGATGTTGAAGCTGAGAAAAAAATGGTCTTGTGAAAAGCTTGGGGAAGAACAATCTAGGCAGACCAATTATGGTCTGGTTGCTTATTGCATTGTTTGTCTCCTATACAAATTTGTAAAGCCAATGAGATCAGAGACTGTGCTGGTCAGCTCTTTGCTGTACCTGGCAGGACCTTGAAAAGATTAAATACTCAAATATTCTGATTAAAGAATAAAGAGAAGTAAATTCCAAGCACAAGGTCTCCCCAATGAAATGCTTTGGAATTATCTCTGAAAGAATAAAAGAGAGAAAATATGTCTTAGGCTAATAGGAAAGGTGAACACAGGCATGACATTTGCCAAAAAAATAAAAATAAAAAGAATGGGCAATCTCAGTAAAACGAATGGGATATAATGTGGAGTAAAGAGAAAATGAGACTAAATAAGTAAACTTAGTTTCAATTACACAGCATTTTAGATCCAGTTAGAACTTAACTCTGGAGGTCTATGCAGTAGGGGAACATTATTAATTCTTGAACAATAAAGTAGAATGATAAAAAGAACTGAAATAAGACTATCCTGGAAAGAGTGAGTAGGCTGAATAATCTGATCATTATAATCTTCATTTAGCACTATATTATGTGCACATAAAAAAATAATGCTGTTCGAAGGATGCTAAATTAACCAAATTCCATTCTTTTTAATAGTTATTTATTCAAATAATTATCTATTATTTGAACAGTTATTATGAGTTAAATACTATTCTAAGCATGTTATATGTACTTGTGTATTCTTCACACTACCTTACAAGATTGGTATTATTTTTCCAGTTTTTAAGCAGTAACTGAGGCAGAGAGGGTTAAGATAATTGTCCAAGTTCACCTAAGAAATAAGATGTGGAGATGAGTGAAACTGTACTCTTAACCAATACTCAATGCTACACTTCTATAGACCTATGGGAATGATAGGGTTTTAGAATTTTCAAAAGAGCAGGAATGGACAACATTTAGAATCATACATAAAATATTTCTAATTTCAATTGAGCTACTCTGAGGAATACTTGAGCTATTTATCCCACATGTTGTCTATTAGCTCTTGAACTATAGTCTCCAGAAATTCAATTACAAAACAAACAAACAAAATAAAACAAAACAAAAAAAGACAAACAAGGAATAAAGCTTCACATTTCTCTATATACTTTTATTGTTCTTTTCATAGATTTCTTTTTTACTAGAATCTTAATTGAATTTTAATATTTTCCTCCAACATGATTTCTTTTTTCATTCAGGTATTTTTCACTAACAATTTGTAATATTTATTCTTTGAGGAGGTTTCTTATAAACTTTCCTGTTTATTTCAATTTTGTCAAACTCTTAAGTATCTGAATATCTTTGATTGATGCTCTAGCTATACAATTCTATTTCTAAATAACAAGATTAAATTAAGAAAAATACCCACAAAATACTGAATGTTCTGTAGAGTAAGAATGCTTTCATTAGAATTGTATTGTTCTATAATGTTCATAAAGTACATAGCTAAATAATTATGTACTTAATTCAGGAAACAATAATTTATATGGTGATCCAAATTGGTTCTTCGCTTCTCACCAGTAATACTCATGTCTTTATTATTTTTACCTTAAGATAGTAAAAGTGTTCATCCATTTCAAAAAATATTTCTTAAAGCATTTAAAAAGCTTTTTTTTTACTTTTTATAATTTAAAATCTAATCTTATAATTTTTAACTATAAAACATGAATTATTCAGAAAGACATTTTTTTTTATAGAGAGTAATTATTTTATCTTTAGTGCATATTTATTTCTATTTTACTCTTGACAGATAGAGAGAGAGACAGAGACAGAGACAGCTAGAGAACCGAACTGTGGGAACTCCCCAGTTCAGCATGTGGGTCCTGCCTGGGCCGGAGCCGGGATTCGATCCTCGGTCCTCGTGGCCTCAAAGCGAGCGCTC
>PVKE010001135.1:0-13656 GCA_004027555.1 Craseonycteris thonglongyai | reverse complement strand
GAGAAAGACATTTTTTATGTCTCCTTTCAATGTGACTCTAGAGTGTCATGACCTAGCCATAATTTTTTTGAAGTGGTTAATATTTAGGTACTAATTTTTGGTGTTCTGCAAATATCATATTGATTATACACCATAATGTTTAATCAGCTCTTCTAAGCAGAAATGCTCTTCATCTTTTCATATTCTATAAGATGGTTTATCTGTAATTAAAGAGTCAGTGATACTGAAAATCATTGTACTATGTTCTTTCCAGTATGCTCTTTCCAGTATCACTGCATAATTATTGATTGTCAGACTAATTTTAATTTTCTCATGTTAGTCTAGATATCTTTTTAAAACACTTAATATATTAAAAATCCTCAAAACCGCTGCATTATTTTCATTATTTTTCCCTAGTTCTATTTAATATTTTTATATCAATGCTTATCAAAAAAGTTGTATAGCAAATATGTGGCCTGTTTGTGCTATAATTAATGACTAAGCATATTTTAATGCAGAAAAATTGAAATATTTTAAGAACTTCATTTTTACTCTCTATTTTTAAAAAGTTTTTTGTGCCAAAGTAGACAAATAATTAATCTAACTTTGCAGAAATTTGTTGGGTACATATCTTAATGGAATCAATTATTAAATAACAATTGAGGATATTTTGTGACTTTTTTTTTAAATGAAAGATTTGACTTGCAGCCCAAGAGCATATGGTATATCAGGAAATTTACATGCTTTCTCTGTGGATAAATTAACCTGCATGACTAACAATCCATCTGGGGAAACTCAAGCAAATTCTGTTTGGGTATTAACTCTTTTTGCATATCTTTGTTTTAAGTCATTGATTCATGAACATGAACATAGTTAAAATAGGCCTAGGGACACATTAAGCTACTCTGAGTCAATTATTTCACATACCTCTAGCCTTAATTATATTGGTTTGCCCTTCTCCTGTAGTTATTAAATATTATAGTATGCAAAACTATTCCCGGTACTGTTGACAAATACGTCAAACCTTGTGTTCATCAAAACTAATTTAAGTGTTCTGCATTTTGACCTTGAGGTCAGTTTCATGAAATTCTGTGGGAGTCAGAGAACAAGGGCAGCAGAACCTATATCTAAAAAAAGAGAGATAGGGGAAGCCGGGATGGCTCAGTGGGTTAAGCGCTCACTTTGCAGCGCCGGGGACCGAGGATCAAGTCCTGGCCCCGGCCCGTGTGGAACCATGTGCTGAGCTGGGAGCTCCCCCAATTCAGTTCTCTCTCTGTTTCTGTATCTCTCTCTCTCTCTGTAAAAAAAAATTTTTTTAAATAAATAAATAAATATTAAAACAGAGGTCTCCAACAATTTAAAAAAAAATAAATAAATAGAGAAAAATCAGTTGTGTCCTTCCTGTTTGAGTCCAGTTCTGATGATCACAAGAAGCAGAAATTTATTCAAGTTAGTCCAAGAAAAGTGGCATCTCTTATAAAGAGGTTTTATCCATCTGTGTTCCATTAGAGAATGAAGTAACAACACTTTGAACAGAAAAATTTTATTACAAAGAATGATTAAATTATGATGATCAACCATAAGGATGTAAAGAGAATTCCACAGCTTATCCAGAATTGAGAGAAAGTATGCATTGAAAGACAAAGTTAGAAGAGAGGATTCCACATTGGGTTTGTTTTTGTTGGAGAAAATGTGATTTTAGCCTGAAAAAGTTGCCAGGTTTCTTAGGGAAGAGCTAGTCCATGGTGTCTGGGAAAGCTGGGACTAAGGTAGCAGCCAGCCAAGGTTCCTAATCCAGTGTGTACAGAGAGAGTAAGGATTGGGCTTTCACTGGAGAATTGGAGTCTGCAATATACATGTCAAGAAGACCCACAAAAACAGACTTTTCAGGAGCACAGAGGGTCAGAGTACCAATTCAAGTCCTAGTGTGCTTGGTGTTCATAAGGTGGCTGTGTGAAACAACTATCCAGGGTACAAGATGGTAGGCGGGCACACAGAGGGTAGAGGTGGTGTTCCAAGAAAGAGCCATGTGAGATTGTCACCACCATTCCATGTGTTACAGGATCACTAAAGTGCGGTCTGTTCTGAGGGCAGAACTGGGACAGAGACCCAATGGCTATCCCTATGCACTCACCACTGATGGAAGGTAGAGCAGTAGCAAAAAATAAATACAAAATAAAATGCAGCATCCCATATTTAGAAATCATAGGGTACCCTCAGTGTGTCTCCTGCTTCTGCTGCTGATGCAATTTAATATGTGTTCACTATAACAAAGAAATTATTAAATTTCAAGCCACCGTCATAGCACAGGTATGATTTTGACAGGCAAATTTTGGAGCTCGGAGGCAATAAAGTGACAATTGGCACAAATGGGAATGGAATGAAACTAGAAAATCATAAGGGATCAAGTCTGCACTTTGGGACATTTCTTCTTTTCTGTTTTTATCTCTCTCATATGTCTTTCCTCAATGTATTTCTCTTAAATATACCTTTTACTCCTGATTCTTGGTTTCATTCTTTATCATTTTAACTTGAATATGGCCATCATAGTCTCTCTAACTACTGTCTGTGCAAGATATTTCATCTTCAACTTCCAGCTCTAATTGGTGCATTCTATTAAGTCACAGAAATAACCAAAATGTCCTTTGAAAGGTGACTGGATAAAGACATTGTGGGACATTTACACAGTGGAATATTACTCAATGATAAGAAAAGATTAAATACTGCCATTTGTGACAACATGGATGGACCTATGATGTACATCATATTAAGTCAAACTGGAAAAATCAAGAACCATATGACTTCACTTATATGTGGAATATAAAACCAAAACTAACAAAGAAACAAAAACTCATGGTCACAGTCATTAGTTTAGTGGTTAACCGAGGGTAAGGGGGGGGGGGTGGGAAAGTTGGTAGGGGGAAGCTAAATATATGGTGATGGAAAGAAAGCTAACTCTGGGTTGTGATCATATAATGCAATACATAGACAATATAATGCATAATTGTGCACCTGGAACCTGTGTAATTATTACCAACCAAGGTCACCCCAATAAATTTAACAAGTAATAAAAAATAAATAAAAATAAACAGGGATGTCAAGGTGGCTCAGTGGGTTGAGCACTCACCTTGGAGCTCCAGGGTCCAAGGATTGAGTCTCAACTCTGACCCATATGGACCCATATGCTGAACTGGGGTGTGCTTCCCATGTGGGAGGGCTTCAGCTCACAGTGTTGTGCCTCACCTGCAGGAGGGCCCCAGCCTGGTTCCCTCCCTGCATGGCCCCGTGCCCACCTGTGTGGAATGAAACTACATCGAAAACTAACGACATACAACTATGGAGACTTCTCTCTGTCTCTCTCTGTCAAAACAGTAAAATATAAATAAATAAATATATTAATAAATAAGTAAATATAAACAAAAGCAAACAACAACAACAACAAATATAACAGATGTCCCAAGTTCTTTAAAGAGGGTATCTGTTTGGCAAAGTTCTTTGTTTTGCACCATATAACACTACAATTATAATGTATAGGTTAGCTGTCCTTGAGACCACACCTAGTCTGACTGGATCTGTGCTGGGAGGTAGGATCACATGGTATAAAACATGGCTCCCTTTGCAAGGGGTGGAGCCATTGACTGATGAACACAATATAGTCATTGTACTTTGATAGTCAACCACTTTGAAACTCATCAAATTTGGTACTCAATAAGTTTTGACATGAAAACTTTGTCCTGGTACTCATCCTTTATTTTTCAATGCACAACCTAGAACTTGCTGTTGATTGCTACAATGAGAATGCTAATAAACTGCTATTGGGAATGTTAATTGGTATAATGTAATCACTGTGGAAAACAATTTGACATTATTTTGGAAAGTTGAACATAATAGTAATATATGATCTAGCAATTCCATTTTTTGTTTCACGTTGTCGACACTTTTGTACATGTGTGATAGAAGATATACAGTGGTACCTCGGTTCACGAACTTAATTCGTGAACTGACTCTGGTCGCGAACTGAATTGGTCGTGAACCGAGGCACAGTTTCCCATAGGGTTCAATGTAAATCCGGTTAATCCGTTCTGACCTTTTTTTTCGGTTTTTGAAGCACAAAAAATATGAAACAAATTACAATACACATTAGTACAGTATAGTAATGTAGAAAGAGCACAACAAAAATCAAAAAAATTCACTGAAAGTACTCACAGTGTACTTTTTTCTGTGTCTCTTTCTCTCCACGATCTTCCTACAGGAAGTCACAATCATGTGACAGCCAGGAAATAGCATTAAAATGGCCGCGGCTCCTGTTCGTGAACCGAAGCAGAGTTCGTGAACCGGAGCATATTTTGATGAACTTTTCTGTTCGTGAACCGAGTTGTTCGTGAACAGAAGCGTTCGTGAACCGAGGTACCACTGTACTGTTCACAAAAATTATTCATAATAGAACATAGATATTGATAAAATGTCTATGAATAGGAGAATAGGTAAATAAATAGCAATAATCATTCTATGAAATATTATTTGAGTATAGCTCTTAAAATGAATTTACTTCAATGACACAAAACAATATAGATAAAACTTAGAAATATTTTGTTGAGTGAAAGACACAAATTGGGGTATACGATATTTTCTAAAGCTTAAAAACAAGTAAAACTAAAAACATGTTTAAGAACCATACATATGTGGTAAAACTATTTTTAAAAACAAAAGAAAAAAACAAAGATATGAGGACGATAAAACCTAGGATTGTGCTATTTTTTGATACAATGGCACAGAATTTGTACAGAGAAGAGAAATACTGATAGATTTATCAGTATTGCTAAATTCTAGTTCTTGAGTGGTATCTGAGGTTCATAGTATTTGTTTTCTCACTTGCTTTATATCTTTCATATGTGTTATATGTATACTTTTTGTGAGTATTAAAGTTGCATAATATTTTTAAAAGAGAATGGCCCACATAATTTGGATACTAAGTCAAGTCATCAAAGAAATATGAGAAATCAGGGAAACTTAAATTCTAACTAAACAATGACATTAAGGGATTGTTGCTAATGTCTTAGGTATGTAGAGTATTATGATTTTAGTATTTTTTTAGCTGTTTCTTTTAGAGATACATACTAAAATATTTATATATTAAATAATATAATGATTGGGTTTTGCTTCCTTATAATCTGGGGGCAGAAGCGAAAATAGGTAGGATAAGATTGGACATATGTTGATCATTGTTGAAGTGGATATTAGAAACACAAAGATTTATCATATTACTCTCAACTTTGATGTCACTTCTGAATTGCCATAATAAAAAGAGAACAGTAAAGAAAAGCAGTCTCTTCCAAATTCAATTTTGTTTAATTTACTTACCTCTGATTTTGTTGAGTGATGGTTATTCTTTGTTAAATGCCACTTCTACTGAAAAGAGTATCAGTTCCCTCTTCTAACTTTATTTTTGTCAATAATGTCCTAATCCTAACCACTTCACCTTAAAATTGCCCAAAAAATGATCTATTTTTTTGGTGATATTCAATGCCCTCAAGGCCCACTAAACATCTTCCACTGAAAAGCCTTTTGCTTATCTTATCTTTTTAAGTAATCTGCCTCACCTATAGTTTTCACCACCTCCAAAACCTTGAATGGCTCTCATGGTTCTTTATTTGATTTTCTAAATTTTTTAAAATTTTTTGAGAAAAGGTCTGAGAGAGATAGAGATAATGAGGGAGCAAGAGAGAGAGAAGGGGGGAGAGCCCAGAGCAGTCTCCATAGTGGTACATCATTAGTTGTGACATGGTTTT
The DNA here is from genome assembly GCA_004027555.1 of Craseonycteris thonglongyai. Lineage (NCBI taxonomy): Eukaryota > Metazoa > Chordata > Mammalia > Chiroptera > Craseonycteridae > Craseonycteris > Craseonycteris thonglongyai. The sequence continues at coordinate 7,888 of PVKE010001135.1, read as the reverse complement.
ATTCCACACAGGTGGATGTGGGGCCATACAGAGTGGGAACTGAACTGAGGCCCTTCCACACGAAAGGGGAGAGCCTTCGCTGCTGAGTAACGTGGTGATTGCCAGTTGTGCCACAGTTCGGCATATGGGGCTACACCAGCCGGGAATGGGAATCGAACCCTACATCTTGCTGAATGCAAGGGAAGGGCTCAGCTACTGACCTATTCCAGTATCCCCTGTCACATTTTTTTCACATGCTTTTTTGATCACCCTACTTCATGCACACAAATCCTATGTGCACTTCTGTTCCCATGGACAAGTTCTTCCAGCTATCTTCAATAAGTAACTAAAAAGTTATTCCTTTCTAATCCAAAATGCATTCACCTTCCATGGCCATTCTTCTTCAACTATACCTTGCCTGACCATTCTAAACTTAAATAAACTCTATCTTCGTTAAAATACTTTCTTCCATTGGTATTTATGATGCCATGTGCATCTGAGTTTTCTTCTAATTTATTGACCTCTTGTACTGGATATTCTTTTCTGACTTCTTTTATTTGACTTCAAAGAGTTTGAAGCCACAGTATTCTCTCATACCCCATTTCTTTTATCTGCAAAGAAATCTTACCATGTTCCATGTTTATTACCTAAATACCAGTGACTCCAAAATCTTTATGTCCAGCTATGATCTTTCTCTCTCTCTCTCTCTCTCTCTCTCTCTCTCTCTCTCTCTCTCTCTCTCTCTCTCTCTCTCTCAATCCAGAAAGTAGGACCATTGATTATTTTCCCTAATTAGTCAGAGTTTGTTCAGGAAAATATTAATGGTAACCATTCTGTGCATCTTATATAGGAAGTAACAATTCAGGAAACTAGAGAATTATACAACCATTAGGAAGTCTGGGGAAGCCCCAACTAGAAAACTAATTAGGATAGGTAAAACAATTAAAAAAAAAACAAACTGTTGTTACTGATCTCAACTACCTGAAACTATATTTTCCTTCTCAAATGCCTATGTAGCTGTCTATAGCTCCTACCAAAGAATGATGCTCTCTTCTTTTTGTTCATCTTCCAAATCTCACATAAGAATCTCTCACTGACAAAAATGAAACTAGTAACTGTTAATAAGTGAATTAGAGAAATGTAGATTCTATATTTTCAATGATCAAAAAATAGGAAAATTTAAAAGTCTAGGAATTGTTGTAAGATAATAAACAATATTTAGGAATGCCAGATTAGCTCAGCACATTGAGCACTTGTCTTATGATCATGAGGTCCAGGGATCAAATCCTGGCCTCATCCCATGCAAAACCCATATGCTGAACTGCAGTGTAACTGGTAATTGCTGGATGGTGGTGAGAGTGCTTGCCCTGCCTCCCATGAGGCAGACCTCGGTTTGGTTCCCACTCCTCATGGCCCCACATCCACCTGACTGAAATAAAACTATGTCACAAATAGTGATGTACAACTATGGAGACTGATCTGGTCTCTCTTCTCTTCTCTCTCTCTTTATCTCTCTTTCTCTTTCTCTCTCACCCTCTCTCAAATAATAAAATAAATATTTAAAATAAACAAACAAAAAGACTAATAATGACTTCACTGTTAAAACAAACAATATTTAGATGCAACCAAACTTTTTACTCTTTAGTCTAAATTGGTAAATATTATAAGGCATATAGCTGTTCAAATCAAATTGTAAAGTTTTGCATTGATTTTTGTTTCTTTTCTGTATAATTTACGTCTAATCCATTATTAAATTCTATCAATTCAATCTCTAAAATTGTCCTATATCTCCCCCATTTTTGCAATCTTTATTGACACATTTCTTCTCTAGGCCTCAATAATTTCTTGACTGGATAATAGCTGATTGCAACAGTCTACTAATTTGGAGCCCACTTTCCATTCTTATTTACCTACAACAAATGGAACCAACGTGATCTTGTAGAATGTAAATGAGATCACGCTACTGCTTTTCTTAAGAACTTTCTGTGGTTTCTTATCCAACCTAGAGTATCATCTAAAATTGTCACTTTAAAGTTTCAGCTCTTTACACCTCAATCATTAGACTCCAGTCACACCAGTATTAAATACCCTAATATTTATCTAGTTTATTATACTCACCTAAAATATTATTCCCCCTATATTAACGTGAATGGTATAATTTTGTCATTCATATTTCAGTTTAATCCACTTCTCAGTGAGACTATCTTTCCCAACTTAAAATAGCATCTGGCACCTTATTTTACTTCTCTATATAGCACATACTGCAATCTAAAATTTTCTTCTTATTTTTTTTTATTGTTAAATTTATTGGGGTGACATTGGTTGGTAACAATTAGATAGTTTCCGGGTGTACAAATCGACATTACATCAAAAAATTGCCTTCTTTAATTTACTTGTTTATTGTTCATCTTGTCCTCCAGCATTAAGTATTATACAAGTATTAAACCTTATACATTTTGTTCACTATCATAGAGTGCCTAGAACAGTGTATAGAAATAAAATAAATTGCTCAATAACATGTGTTGAATTAATGACTACCCTAGCATATATTGTGATGACTGTGATATTTTAAAGATAAATATAATATTTCTTTATCCTTATATTTACTAAATATATCAATCTTGATTTTATACCTGGCCTATGACTCTTTCTAAGTAACCATGTTTTACAGAGAACCTCTGCTAAAGTTAGTCTTCATACTCTGTCTTGCTCTTAGGTATATCCCATTTCCTTACATAAGCACTGGTAAATATTTTCAATTGAATTAATTAACCAAAAATTATTAGATGGAGTACATAAATTGAGAGACTGGTATTTCTGTCATTATGTTAAATCCGAATTGCTACTAGTGATCATTAATCCCGATATAGACATTTGCTGAGAAAATCAATGTAATATTATTTTTGTCCACAATTAAATTTTTTTATTTTAAACATCAAAAATAAGTTTTAGTTCTAAGAAAACCATTTTGTACTATAATACACTGCCATTGTACCCAGATGATGTCATGGGAGTGTGTCTGAAATAAAGACAGCCAATGCTTAGACTGGCTGATTACCAAAATTATTTTAAAATTTGCTAAAAAAGATTATTTCTCTTATGATTTCCATATAAGAGATAGAGAAAAGCATACAACAGTGGGAACGGAAGCTGAATGGCCGTGTTATACACAGTGAGAAGTGGGGTTATGGGGTTGGCAGTGGACGTGGCCTGTGGTCAAGCCAAAGGCATGCAAGAATAAAAACTATGCAATACAGAAAAGGTATATTGTCTGAAAAGTAGGTTACCAGGGTCGAAGAGAGAGTGAGACCTGCCCAGAGTTGCTGAATGAAGTTAATGGCTCAGTCCTGGAATGAGGATCCACAATCCTACTACCCAAGTCCCTTGAATTAACTTTGAATTATCTTCTGATAAACTTCAAAATTCCTGTATCCCTGGGTGTATATGTACTCACAGTCTCTTCCTTATAACTCGGAGAAGTTTAGCTGAATTTCCCTATCAATATGAGCCTAACTAGATCATTCATTTTTCTAATGTCAATATTTTTGTCTTGTCAATTAATCTTTTATTCAACCAATATTATTTAGCAGCAGGTGTACATTAGACATTCTTCTAGGTTTTAAGATGTGTTGAATCAAAAGACAAAAACGAATTCCTGCTCTCTGGAACTTACTTACATTATTGAAAGGCAGAAACCATAAAGAAAATGAATAAGTTAAATATTCCTTTTAAGATTGTGATGATGCTATAACAAATAGGAAATAAGTAAAAAAAAATAGGATATGAAATATTGAAGGGGACGAGGGGTTTGAATTGTATATAAGGTGGCCAGAGAAGGTCACAAGGAGATAGTTACTTATGAGTAAAGGCTTTAAGAAAACAAGAGGATTTCTACAAGCATACATGGAAAATTCAAGGTGGAGGGAAAAACAAACACAGAAACCCAGTGTTGTTTTCCAAGTGCCTGGCATGTTTAAAGAATAACAGAATAAACAAGGGGAAGAATTAAGATATGAGGTTACAGGACCATGGGAAGAGGGGAGGTGAGAGGAAGTGTGAGTGAGATGAAGTGCAGATCAGGACGAGCCTTTTCAGTCACAGTATAGATCCTGGCTTTACTTCTAAGTGAGGTGGGTTGCCATTAAAAGATTCTGAGAAGTGGCATGTTCCAAAAGTTTTTAAAAGACCATTTTGGTGACTGTGTTGATAACAGATTACAAGTGCCTAAAGGAAGAAAAGAAAAATGAGTAGAAAAGCTGTTGCTATATTTGAAGCAGGAGTTGAATGATGTAGCAATGGAGGTGTTGAGAAGCAATCAAATTATGCATATATTTTAAAAATGCACTGAAAGAATTTGCTTTTCGGTGGATTTGAGTTTTGAGTGAAAGAAAGGAATCAATCAAGATTTGGAACCAGAAATGGGAAGATTATAGGAGAAGATGGTGTAGGATTTGGTAGAGGGAAGGTATAATAGAAGCTCAGTTTCAAGGTTAAGACATGTTAAGTTTGAGATGCTAGTTAAATTTCCAAGCAGAAATGTCCAATAAGTCAGTGAAAGATAAATATCTGGAGTTCTGGGGAAGTGAAATTTCTGGAATGGAGATGTATAAATCTGATATTCAAAGGGGCACATACAGATGTACACATTATAAAACCATGACACGGGGAAGCCAGGATGGCTCAGCAGGTTAAGCACTTGCTTTGCAGCCCCAAGTACTGAGGATTGAATCAGCCCTGTCCCGAGTGGACCCATATGCTGAACTGAGGTGTGCTTCTCATACAGAAGGCCCACAGGTTGGTTCTTGCCCTCCCAGTTCGGCCCCTGGCTCATGGGGGCGTGCTTCCCACGTAGGAAGCTCCTAGCCCAGTTCCAGCCCTGAGCAGCGCCCGCCCACCTGTGTGGAATGAAACCATGTCAAAAGCTGATGATGTACAACTATGGAGAATGCTCTGGGCTCTCCCCTTTCTCTCCGTCTCTGTCAAAAACAATAAAATAAATCTTAAACCCCCCCCCAAAAAAAATGTGACACATGATAAGATCTGCTATCCACAACCCAACATTTAGAGGTTAGTGAGATGAGAAGAAAAGAAAATGATGCTACATCCAGAAAGATAAGGAGAAAAACTAGTGCATAGTGATATCCTAGAATTCCAGAGAAAAATTTTCAGAGAAGGATAATCTATATACAATCAAATGATGCTAATCAATCATCTAAGATGAAGAGCAAAGAGAATGATCCTGTGTGATTGAGAAAGCTTGAGGAAGTTCTCTCCTGAGAGTTTCTGTTTTCTTTGTGGATGAAAAAGCAGTCATCAGCTGAGAGTGAGGATGGAGAAGGGGTTATTAAGTTTTCACTGCAACTTTCCAATTAGAATGCCTTTTTGCTTAGATGGTACTCAATAAATGTTGACTGCATAACTGGCAAAGAGGGAGAGGGAGAGAGAGAGAGAGAGAGAGAGAGAGAGAGAGAGAGAGAGAGAGAGAGAGAGAGAGAGAGAATAGTTGTGGGTCAGATACCCAACTGTAGTCCCTACTACGTTAAGTCATTTACTTCCTCCGCTCTTTAAGATTCAATTTCTTCTTTAGTGAAATTAGGCTAATTAATAATAACTACTTTAGTGGAGGGGGAAAGCCCTGATTGATAGAAATTGTGGTAAAGTAATTAGAAAATGACGAGTCTTGAGTATTCAGGGCCTTTGTTTCAAATATAATTTATGTAGTTATAAGTTTATATAACTTATTATTTCATTTTATTAAACTTATTCCTGAAAATTTAAGAGTTGGCTTGCAGGAGCTGAGACAGACTGGTTCTAGGACACCACTATAACTACTCTTCAGTTTTAGTAAGGATTAAATAAAATAATGTATAAGAGGGCTTAAGTTTGTAAAAAGCTATATAAATTTCAAGTATTATTGCTATTTTGAGGTGTTTTAGAGGAAGTAAGAAAAGCAAAAGATACAGTCGCTGCCTTATTTGTGTTGCAAGTTACCGTGTATCCTCAAGCACAGAATGATTAACAGGTTAATGAACAAAAAGTTAAATTTCCACTTAGGTGAGATAGAGAAAAGGCTTTCTGACCATAAAAATGGAAAAAGACTTTAACCTTTCTTTGCACTCAAGGTCTAAAATGTTGATCAATTTAATCTCTCTGTATTTTGTAGCTTTTCTGTTTAAATATGCTTTTCTCTTAGAACAGTTAACTATAAAACTTAAAAGATTCCTTTACGTTATGAGTCAGTTATTTCTGAAATGTTGGGGAGCATTCAATGTAAAGACTCTTTTCTGCTTTATAATAGATATAATGAAAAAGATTTAACTACTAACACTTTAAAAAGTGACATTTTTCTCACTGTGAATAGACAATAACCACACTGGTGAATTTTCTATTTTGTCAGCTCATGGTTCAAACTGTTGACCAAAGTGGAGAAATAAATATAAGCAAGGTAGTTACTTATATCATGTGGATTTAGTTTCATAATTTTGAAATATATTTACCGTATTTAAAAAAAAAATTACTAGTTTAACCTCTCATAAAATTGACTTTTATAAATCCTTATGGAGACCTTGAAGGTTATCATAATATCTATGTTGGTATATAAATTATCATTAGAAGAGATGGTATCCACTGGGCCACAAACACTTCAAGTAAGATTAAAAAGAACTTTTAAAATATCTCATCATCATTTCTCCTCAACCTTTCACTCCATCCCACAAGTTAAAAAAATATAAATGTAGAAAACAAGAAATGAGGACCTTGAGGTTACATTCATTAGTCATAGCTTATTAGTCATAGCTAATAAGCAAATCACTTAGTAAAAGAGTTATGACTTTTATAAAAATAAATATTTATTTATACTATTTTAAGTCAATTAAAAAAAAACTAGGAGAAACTTTTTGACTAATCAGTCACTTTTGTTGTTGATGTTAGGACTTATTATTGACAATATGCTTTCCTTTCATCTTCAGAACCAACCTGGTGATTTCTTAGTGCCTATGGACCTTTTAAAAGTGCAATGATAGCATAAAGCAAATTTTACCTCCATTTCAAAAAACAAAGCACAAGGAAGAAGACAATACCTGCATAATTTCTCAGAAATTAAAAAAAGAAAATACAATTTTTTTAGTTATTTCTTTCCAGAGATTGAAATGTCCTTAAAAGTAGAGATTAATAGAAATTATATTTGTGTTGCTCCAAATTCAATGTTACAATTAAAGCTCTTTAAAACAAATTATTAAAGAAAACTTATTTTTTAATTATGCTCTGTCACAAGGGCAATATTGTCCTGAAAATTTCTTTACAAAAATATTCAAATAACACAGAAGTTGATGTTAAATATACAAAAAAATCTAATCATCAGTGAGAGAACTTTTACACATGTAACTCTAAGATACCGTGAAGTTCATGGAAAGTCTTCCTATCTGTTCTGTGGAAGAGAAATGTCTATACTATAAAAATTGTATTGAGAGAGGTCATAAAGCTTTCTTTTTTGACACATGGTCAGTGTTCTGGGTTATATTGTTATACATCATTAGAAGATAGTTACAAAAAAAGAAAGAAAAGAAGATAGTTACCTTTTCACCATTTTATAATATATATAATTATAAATTTAATTTATATTCTTATCAATAGTGCTTTTTTTGGTATTGAACTCATATACAATTTTTATGATTTTTAAGGAATTTTTGTTCTGACTCTTATTTGATCTTGCCCTTTAAAGTGGTTTAACAAATTAATCTTAGCAAATAATACTAATTTAATGGAGATATCAACCTTTTAGAGATTCTTAGTCTATTGTTGTGCAGTGGATCTTTTTGGAATTTGATTAAAAACTAAGTTCTCAGAATAATGTTTTGAAATGGATAAAACAAAACATATAAACTTAGAAACATAGCCAATTATGTTGAAA
>PVKE010001134.1:26263-108894 GCA_004027555.1 Craseonycteris thonglongyai | reverse complement strand
GTCACCTTAATAGGGCATTTGGACTTTATACTAAGGACAACGGAAAACCATGAAGGGTTTTAAACATTTTTAAATGGAATGAAAGGGAAGAAGACTATTTAGAAAAGGTCAGTGGAGTAGTGGTCATAGGGATGGAGAATTGTAGAAGATTTGAGGTTTGAAAATTAGTTAGGAGTTGACGTCTTTTGTCCTGGGTAAATGAGAGGAATGAATAATTCCTTAATTCCAGCAGGGGAGTCTGGTGGATGTTGCTACCAATCCCCAAACTAAGAAACCCAGGAGAAGGGTCTGGATTTTTGAGGGGAAACTAATTTCAGTTCAGATACTTCAATGAAGAAATGGCCAGGAGGCAGTTGGATGAATAGGCAGGGTCCCAGGGAGCTCATAGAAAAGGCCAAGGCTACATGTAGAGATGTGTGGGCTCTTATCACCATTGTGGGATGGGCAAGGTCCCCAGGAAGAGGGCATAATAGAATGGAGAAGAGGGCCCAAGGCAGAACTTTCACGGGCAGTAGGAATATGGATGGGTAGAGGATTTGATAAGCCGGGCTTCCGTAGTACCAATATAGGTAGGCTATTGCCACTTGTGACTCAGTTTCTCCCTTTGAAAATTGGTCCTATCTCATGGGAACAGTAAAATTCTGTTCATCAGTAGTTAAGCAAAGGATTCATTTCAAAATAGTGTGCTTTTTCATTTACAAAGGATTTCTGCATGTTTAGTGATTAAAGTATTTTGTATAGTTAGTGAATGATCTGTTGACATTCCATTTTATAGATGGGGGTCATAGAGTTCAAGAAGTTCTAAATGCTTCATTTCCAGCTTCTCAGACATTTGGCTGACAAGTTAGGAATGGGATGCCAACATTTTGGCTTTTAGGTTTAGCATAATTTCAAAATAATTATTCAGAGGTCAAGACATATTACATATGCCTTTTTAAATAGTCTTTTCTGAGTTTTAATCATCGGTTTATTATCTTATTCAATTAGCCAATGCTCTTCGTTTCACTGATGTGTTTTTTGGAAGGCTATATGGAAAGACAAATTTTCATTCAATCAACTGATCACCATCTTTCAACGCTGATTTTTGCTCATGCTGCACAACCAGGTTCATATGTGCTCCTAGAAGCATTACTCACTTTCCTCTTGAGGCTGGGTTAAGTGCCCACAGGCAAACTTCCAGCATTCTGCTGACAAGGTCAGTTTCCTGTGGTTCTCTCCCACTAGCCTATGAGCACCTTAAGGGCCAGGACTGGTGTGACTTGTTTGTCTTTGAATCTTTAGCACTATGAGAGGGGCTCATAGAAGATGCTTACCTTTAGAATTTTCTCGGCTCAGCAGAAATATTTGAAACAAACACTCCTTATTAAAGGGGTTTAGGGTTTAGCTGGTTATAAACAACCATCTCCACAGTGGGGTGTACAAGTTCAGAAGTTGCAAAAGATGATCCATGGGGGATAAAAGAAATATCAGAATTTCTATTTAAGAATATAACTATTATTTATCCTTTCACTTAAATCTCTATTTTTCAGTATGTTTTACAATAGATTGTTGTATGGAGATATAAACATACATACTTATATGTGCATGCATATTTACATTTGCATTTATGTGTATTGGGGCTTCATATTCAAAATTTTAATTCTGAATATAAATGTAGGTTGTGGGTGTGATTCCTTTCTGGATCTGTCATTGACTATTTCAAGGTTTCAGAATGATCCATCAATCTCACTTCTGGGTATATAGGCAAAAGAAATGAAATCATCTTGAAGAGATATCTATACCCCACATTCTTTGCAGCATTATTCACAATAGCTAAGATATGGAAGCAACCTAAGAATTCGCTCATGGATGAATGGAGTGAAAAAATGTGATGTACACACATGTATGTGTGTGTGTGCGCGCACGCACACACACACACACACACACACAGGAATATTATTCAGTCATAAAAAAGAAGGAAATCTTGCCATTTGTAACAACATGATGCAATTTGAGGGCATTATGCTGAAGTGAAGTTAATCAGACAGGAAACAAATACTATATGGTCTTGCTTATATGTAGAAACTTTAAAAATTGAGCTCATGGAAACAGAGTAAATCAGTGGTTATCAGGGAAGTGGAAGAAATGGGTGAAGGTGGACAAGGGTATAAACTTCCTTACAAGACAAACAAGTTCTAGGGATGTAATGTACAGCATGGTAACATAACTACCATATTTTCCGGTGTATGAGACAACCGGGCATATAAGACGACCCCCTAATTTTACAGTTAAAACATAGGTTTAGGCCTACCGGTATATTCGCTGTATAAGACTACCCCCCCACTTCAGAGGCTGTAGTCTTATACAGCGAATATAGGCCTAAACCTATGTTTTAACTGTAAAATTAGGGGGTCGTCTTATACGCCCAGTCATCTTATACGCCAGAAAATACGGTATAGTTTACAATACTGTGTTATGTATTGGAAAGATGCTAAGAGAGTAGATATGATAGGTTCTCACCACACCAAAAAATAGTTAACTATGTGAGGTGCTAAATGTGTTGACCAACCTTATTGTACTTATTTCACAGTATACAAGTATACATATGAGCACTGTCTGGAAAAAATCCAGCCACTGTCAATATGACGAGAATGGTTACATGACTGGATACAATCCAGACAGCCCTTATATATCAAATCATTATGTTGTTCCCAGGGTGTCCAACCTTTTGGCTCCCCTGGGCCACATTGGAAGAATTGTCTTGGGCCACACATAAAATACACTAATACTAATGATAGCTGATGAGCTAGAAAAGAGGATCGTAAGAAAAATCTCAATGTTTTAAGAAAGTTTATGAATTTGTGTTGAGCTGCATTCAAAGCCACCCGTGGGCCATGGGCTGGACTAGTTTGTTGTGTACCCTAAACTTACACAATGTTGTATCTCAATAAAGCTGGGGGAAAGAAGCTTGCAGACTTATCCCCTTGTTCCTGATTAGTCTCCTTTCATGCGGTTATCAGCTTTCGGAGTTGGCCATTGAATCCAAACTCCTCTTCCCTGTCGGTTTCTCCTTTCTACATCCGTGCCACCCTGTACAGTGTTTGGCTTTTGGCACAGAGCCTTGCCAGCAATTTATTGGTTTTATCTTATAGGATACAGGTGGCTATTCTCACTTATAAAACTAGCACATAGCACACACCTAATTAATGGTGATGATAGCAATAATATAGTGATGATTGAACTAGACACCTTCTGTTAGTATTGTATCCTGTAGGGACCACTGTCTTCCTTTGTTTGGATCAATGTCTTTGTACTAGTACTTGAAAGATGATGGTGTATGCTGTGGAGATGAATATCCAGGTAAGCTAACAGACCTGATTAGCTGATACTAGTAGAAAGGCTGGAAATTAGTGCTTTGTGAGAAGGTAGGAGAAAGAAAGAGAGAGAGGAAAGGAAAGAGGTAGGAAACGAGAGATTTGAATGTTGTGGGTCTTCAGGAATAATGGCTACTGTTTTTTACTTTACAGATCATTTATATCTCAAAACATCCCTCCCACCCCTCTTGTAAGTATCATCCCCATACACGTATTATAGATGAGATTACTGGAGCCCAGAAAGGTCAAGTAACTTGCCCAAGATCACATACTTAGTGACAGAGCTAGGATTCCAATCCAGGTCTGAGTGACTGAAACCCATGCTCTGAGCCCATAATCCCACCCTCCAGGACAGTCATTCTGAATAGTTTGCCTTGATGACATAGTCGGGAAGCCTTAGAGAGATACCTCCAGGCCTTCCTTCCCACCTGAAATCAGAAACACTAGAACAAAAAAACAAACAAAGAAACACTAGAACATTGTGCCCCATGTGACCACCTTATGACCAATGAAGAGTTAAAGGCAGATTTTAGGATTTTCCTGGAATAGGCAGAGTCTCCCCAAATCACTCACTTCACAGCTGTTCACGGGGTAGCTGCTTCCTGGCACTCCTCTCTTCCGTCTCCATTTAGAATGTTCTTTCTTGCTCAGAAATATGTGGTATGGCTCTATTCGAATTGATGAAGTTGTAGCATCTGGTGTTTTGTATGCATTTTCATGTGTGTGTCGGTCTTGTTGTTTTACCTGCTGCGAAATCTGTCTTTCTCTGTGGCCACCCATCCCCCTTTTATATTTTAAAGCATTTCTTTGGCTTCTCCTCTTTTCAGACTGTGTCAGCCTTGGTGAAATTCAGGCTTCAAGAGTGTCTGCTGTGGTTCCAGCAGGGTTTTGAGGACTTTTAAATTTGTCAGCCAGTCCCTTTAGGCAATGTGCTACCCTTTCAATAATTAAAGGAAAAGCCTCAAAGCTACTAACAACCTGCCCTTCCTCTCCTTTTTCACACTGGTTCCAGCCTTTTTAGTTAACATTGCTGCTGGATAAATTAGAAAACAAAATCTCTGTGGGTGATCAGGCAAAAACGTATTAATCATATAACCAGCAGACAGCATAGCCCGACTACAAATATTTGTGCTTCTGTCACTGGCACTGGTCTGATCACTGCCAAATAGTGACAGATTTAAAAGACAATCACATTAAGTATTAATCAGGCTTGAAAGATGCAGCCACGCAGAGGCGTCCTAACGAGTCGGCATTTCCAGCCTGCGTTCTGTACTCACAGCATCCTTTGCCAGTGTCTAATTGCAAATGTTCTTTTTCTTCATAAAACATTCTTCACAAAATGTTCTTTTTCTTCCTCACTTTCAGGATGCCTAGAAGTCTAAAATGGTCATTGGCTGATGGGTGACTATAAGTGACACAGCTCCTACTAGATTATACCCTGGGCTCCAGGCTCCCCTGACCAATGCACCCCTTCCTTATTCTAGCTTCTCTCTTGCTGCTGGGATGTGAGCACATGTTCATGAAGAAGGCTGCCTGGAGTCAGGGGTGCCCAGGCGGGGCCTGAACCGGAAGAAGACAATGCTGCAGGAGGGGGTCCGTGTTCTGGTGGGAACCTGGGTTGACCATCTCTGCTTGGCTAGGAGATAACGTTTGCTAAGTCACATGTGTTGGCAAAGACAGACAGACAGAAAGAAATTCATAGTGTTTTAGTAAAAACTTCCACTTGCCTGAGGAGGTTCGTCGAAGACAGAAAGTATCCAGGAGAGCAAGAGTTGCCAGTCTGTCCGCTCTGGGAAGTCAGTCCCAGAGAGAAGAGAATTGGGTGGAGACTTTGGCGGTTGGGATGGCAATTCAGGACGATGGGTCCAGGGATGCTCAGAGGATGCAGAGCCCTCAGAGCTGCGGCCGCACCACTAATCCTCTTTGAGTCCTTGCCCACGGGAAATGCGCCCCAGAGGCTCTGGAGCTGTTCAGAGTTCTTGGTGATTCATGTTGAAGAAAGAACGTTACCAGAAAGAGAAGTGAGTTGGCAGCTCAATCAGGGCCTCATGGGTTCATTGCCCAGCTAGGGTTGAGCTTTGTGGTTTCAGAAACGTGAGTTGGTCTGTCTATTCTGAGAAGGCCAGGCTAAGGGAGCTAACACTCACCAAACTCATGTGAGCTTGACGTATAAGCAGCTAATCCCAGTTACTTACTTATAATGAGGATATATAATTATTGAGATGCGGCAGTGGTCAGTGTGTATTTGTGTCTGTATAAGTATTGGATTAGCTAGTTGGGTCCTTCTCTAGAGGCAAATCCACAAGTTACAATTTTAAAAGTTGTTTGTAAAGTACAACCATGTAAGACACATTATTTTCTGGATGTTGCTGAATGTATACCAGCAAATTCTTCTTGTTTGTCCTCTGTCTAGACTTCTTGAAGACCACTTTCTCTCTTCTATTTTCACATGACTTTCTGTACACTAAATTAGGTTCCAGGAAATTTTTTGGAGACTAAAACTTCTCCATTTAGGGTTTTCTTAGGGAAAGAGGCAGGAGTTAAGGGGCCTGCAAGTGAGATATCAGGTGAAGAAAAATCAGAAGATCATTATCTCTTGGTAACTCTTTGCCAAGCAACCACTTATTAAAGATCCCAACATTGCCTTCTTCCTTTATAAGTGGGGAAAAGTATAGAATCATAAAATTGGAGGAGCTGGAAGAGGTCTTTGAAATAATTTAATCCAGCTTCATGGATTGGTATAATTCTGCTCTTTGCTCACTGGAATTGACTTCTCACCCATACATTTCCTATCTTTTCTTTATTCTTTTGTCTGAGGAGTAGATATTCTATCAAGACTAGCTACTCTCCTCGTAATGTGTTTGAGCCCACTGTCTTTATTGTGACTGTACAATTTATCGTCCATCTGGGACACTATTGAGAACGAAAGGGAGCATTATTAATAAGGAAGCTGTGACAACAGGCAAAACCAGGACTGTCCTGCAAAAATTCAAATGTATGGTCATTACCGTTTCTGCTGCCCCCTCTACCCCTTATACCTTGATTCACAGTATAGCTCTGTTCTGTTGCTTTTTCAGTCTCTTCATCTGCTCAGAAACCAGCTCCCTCACCCACATTTATTGTGAGCCGTCTTTGTGATAATCTTTAGGGGCTTGAGGTGCGGTTTGCCCCTCAGGTAAGACTTACCTCCTGCCTTGAGGAAGAATGAGTGGGAAAGAATAAAGTGCATCTCTTTCCCCTATGTGCCCCCAAAGGCAGACATTTATCTGGTAAAAATGCTGAATAAGAAGTTCAGGGTGAGAATGCTGAGACAGAGAAAAATAGTTTTGTTATAAGTAGTCATTGCTTTCACTTCTGCTTCTTTGCCATCCACTCATTCTTGCCTCTGATCTTCTACCCCTGTTCAAAAATCCCTCTGACTTTCTTCTTCTTCCCTTTTTCTTGAAATGCTCATCTTTTCCTTCAGTGTCAGCCCACTCTCTGGGGAGGACCTGTGCAACATACCCTTCCAGTGTGTGAATGCAGGGGCCACTGAACTCATCTTTGTTTGCCTCTGGCATGTGGCAGAGAGCCCAGCCTACAGTGACAGCTAAATAAATATCTGTTAATTGGAATAGAAATGTGGGGCTGGAAGTGGATCTTCAGGGTTCTGTTTGCAGCAGTCTCTCTTCTTTATTCTTCTGCAGGAAGTCTGATTATTTTTGGCATTGTCATTCATCATTTTACCTGGAAGAAGAAAAAGCTAATATGATTGGAGAGTCATGTATTCACATAGGAGGAGTCAAATTTTCATCAACCTACTAATTCTCCAAATTTAGTGCTTCATGGGAGATAAAGGATAAGCATCCAGGTATATTGGAGCATCCTGATTTCAGAGACTGCTGAATCAACAGTTACATCTAAGCTTCTCTCAGTTTTTGGTTTTGGCCCATCCCAAACTACTGACTACATGATAAGACACCCACTGGGGGCTGCCTGATGAACCCTTTGTAGGTGTTGGATGAATCTGGTTTGGCCTCCGGAGTGTGGTTAGAGACATCTTTACTGAGGATTTGTGAAATTTGTTTCAGAAGTCAACTCTGGGAATTTATCTAATAACAAGGTTAGAACCATTTCCTGACCCCTTTCCATCTTCTGCCAACAAATCTCCAAAGGTTCAAAAAGAATTGAGTTTGTTTCCCCTTGATCATTATTTTAATGTCAACCTCATCTTGATTTCTTGTTCACAGCCTGACTATCAATGAAGAAGAAAATATCGATCATTTCTTAGGAATGTACTTCAAGACTCCAGGGCATCAAACACATAACTTGAGGCAGGACCAATAGTTCAGAAGACCTTCAGGCTTCTCAATAGTTAGTTGGATAAAATTTTCCACCTTGTGACCTGAAACAGATGACTCACCTTTTGCCTACTGGCAATCAGGCCCTGCCCCTACTGTGTGTCAGGCATGAGCCCACTCCTGACTTCCCTTTGCTGTAACTATACACTTCTCTCCCCACTTTGGTTATGCTTCTGCTTCATTCAGCCTGCCCGGCTTCCCTTCTCTGAAGACTGCCCCAGCCACTAGAGCCCTGTGTCCCCACACAGAGTTGTCAGGGCCTGGAATGTACAGTTCCTGGGGTGCCCAGTGATTGACAGGTAGGGGGTATGAAAGGCCAGCAGCTTTCTTGCCTTGGGTTGGGACAAACTCACCCATAATTTATGCTCCAGGGTTCAGGTGGAAGTACCTCCGAATTCAGAATTTGCCTGAAATTGTGTCCAGGTTTAGTTTCTTTCTCTTCCCGTCCTGCTTTGCCCTTTGCTTTACCTGTTTCTCCTGGAAGCATTTTCTATCGAATCACATGCTTATGAAACCTCACCTCAGGCCCTGCTTCTGGAAACCTGATCCAAGACGGTACTATCTTATTGAATTATCACAGCCACTCTGAGAATTCAATTTTAAAAATTTACTTTCATAATTCTCATTTAGAAATGAAGAAACTGAGATCCTTAGAATGTATGTGATTTCCTTAGTACCACACAACTAATAAATAAGGTGAAGAGCTGGGATTTAAATCTGGAACTTCGGACTCCAGATCTTGGATCTGGTTAATTTATTTAGAAGTATTTTGGTTTGGAGGACAACAGGTTTGCATGCAAAACAAACTCTTTTCTGCCTGAAATGCAATGGCATGCAGCTGGCTGAAATTAAGTTTAATTTAGTATTTTCTATCCAGATAACTTTAATTTTGTAAGCTCTGTGTGGCCAGGAGCTGTGTTTGTGTAGCTTGCTCTCACTGGATATCAACAACACGCAAAAAGCCTATCTGCGTATAGCTCACTGCTCCCTTCCACATGCCCCAAGACCTTGGCAAACCTCCTTGGTGCCAGTCAGCAGCCTCCAGTAATGTAAAAAGCCATGGCAGCTACAGCTTCCTATTGCAGTCCCTCATTAAAATCTGTGCTTGGCGGAGCAGCTGGTCCCAGATCATAGCTTCTGGCTCGCAGTGGGGAGCTTCATGGATGGAAACAATGAATGCACACAGCTTGTTAATAACACTGTCAGAATGTGGATTTCCTTTCCAGGTATTTCTAGGGAAATTTGGGCCATTCATTACAGACACAGACATTAACTCACTCATACCTAATTTCTCAGATTCGTCCTTTGGGGGACTATTATTAATAAGCAAAACTTTTCAAAGTTTTTTTCTAGTTGGTCACTATAAAGAAAGAGGTGTTAGTTTAGGTGGTTAAGGGGGATTCCAAGAAGTATAAGACCATCTGCTGCCATTAGGAGAATCCCTGTGATGATTTAATTATCACCAAGGGTGATAACAATGGTGATGATGATTATAATACTCATCTATGAACTGACGTTTTACAGTTGATAGGGTATTTTCGCCATATTAACTTATTCTCCCTGTGGTCCTTTGCCTGGAGTGGAAACTCAGCAGGTTTGCTCCATCGTGATTTATAATCAATAAACAGAGACATTTGCTCTGTGGTTATTGACCTAATCAAAGGTTTCAGCGCTGTCACCTGTGAATAACCCAAACCTCAAATTTTGAAAAATATCTATCTATCGATCTATCATCTATCTATTACCTATCTATTATTTTTATAAATATCTTTACTCATGACAATGCAGTATCAGTAAATGCCAAAACAGCTCCCATGGACACAGTTCTCTCAAGGTCTACTTGAATGAATTTCTAGTGGAGTCATATTCCAAATTTCCAAAATGTGCACCCATACCCAGAAATCAGGGATAGAAGATGTTTTGCTTAATAGATACTTAGTAATATAAAATAATAATTAAAAAATTGTTTGGACAAAACCATAGTGATGATGTTTAAAATGTGTTGAGTTCCTGCTGTGTGCTGGGAACTTTGCTAAGTACTGTGGATCCAAGAGGGACAGGGTGAGGTCAAGCAGTTTATACTTAAGCCTGGAAGACTCACTTAGACTAAGTGGTATGGAGAAAAAACTTACTGGATGGAGAAATTGCTCTGGTCCATAGTCAGAGATGACTTGGAAAGGAAATAGGATGATTTAAAGACCTTAAGTGAAAGATAACACTTAGATAAATGAAAAGGTATTAGAATAATGCTCCAGGCAGGGGTAGCAGAGGGCAGTAGTATTTAGACCTGAGGATGTATTTAGAAGGCAATGAGCAGAAGAGGTTGACTGGAATTAAGTGTTGATGTAAGAGAGGGCAAAAACATAAGCCTATGAATCCAGGTAAATTGTAAATGCCAAACCACAAAGTTAGATCACTGGTGACAACAACCATATACTATTTGATAATATGGTACATTCAACAGTAATGATGAGTGGTGCCAATATTAAATATCTGATATTTACCTGGTCCTACATTAGATAGATGTTCAATGTGCTATCTCACTTACTCATTCTTTAAATTAGTAAGTATCGATTGCCCACTATAATCCTCAAAGCAATCCAATCAGGTATTTGTTATTACTTTCTTTTTAGGATAAAAAACACAGGCTCAATAGGGCAGAGTAACTTATGCAAAGTCACACAGCTAGTTAATGACAGAATTTAGATTTGACCCTATGTCTGTCTGACAAAGCCTGCAATTTTTGTGTAATTGCTAACTCTTTTTAGAGGCAGGCATAAGGGGAGTTGTTTGGAGAAATATGGTGGTCAGAGCCCAGAGCCTGGGGGTAGGACAACTATTACAATTGGCCAAACAGTGAACAGTGACTGTGGGGTGAGCAGAAAAATGAGAAAGGGGTTTGTGGTAAAGTTGAGGTAAATGAAAAGGAAAAGATGAATTCTAAAGACACAATGAAGGAATAATAATGTTCAGGCCTTTGTGTTTGAGTAGAGATAGAAAAGAAGGATACAGGGATAATTCCAGAGATTCAAGCTGAGACTTATATGTGTGTGTGATATAATTATGATAATCAAGACTCCATGATTTCTTAAACATATTAAAATATGTGCATCTAAAAACAACTACTTCTTCAAAGTAGTTACCATGGCAAATTCTGGCATTGTTCTGACAGTGCTGCCAGTGCTAAAAAGTACTGGGGACTCTTCCTTCAGGATTGCCTTCAGCCACATAGGAAAGGTCTTCTAACTTTATCCAAGGATGTCATTTCTCTGCCCGACCATCCACCTGATTTTCCAAACTTGTTTCCCAGTCACTTACTTGTTTAAAAGCAATAACTGTAAGGGATTATATTCATCAGGATTCTCCAGAGGAACAAAACCAATAAAATATATGAATATGAATATGAATATGAAAAAATATATATATCCATCCATCCATCCTAGGAACATATCCCAGGAAAGCCAGTAGTGTGATTCAGCCTGAATCTGAAGGCCTGAGAGCCAGTGGGGCTGCTGGTGTAAATGCCAGTCTGAGGACAAGAGAAGACGAATGTCCTATCTTCTGCAGATAGGTAGGAAGGGACACATTCTCCCTTCCTTGGTTGTTAGTTCTATGTGGTTTCTCAGTGGCTTAGATAACGCCCACCCACATTGGGGAGGGCAGTCTGCTTTACTGAGTCCACTGATTTACAGACATTTCTGGAACACTTTCATAGACACACCCGGAAATGAAGTTCAGGCAACCTATAGGCATCCCACGACCCAGTCAAACTGACACTAAAATTAACTATCACATGATGCAGCTCTGCCGATCTTGAGGGTATTCTCAGGCTCTTCTCACTCCTAGGGAACCAGCTTGGACAACCTAGGTGCTAGGCTGTCTTAGGTTTGAATCCTGACTCAGCCAATTTCTCGGCCAAGTTATTTAACCCCACTGCACCTCAGGTCTGTCAGCTGTAAAATGGATATTACAATTCCTTCGCCAGAATGTTGTAGTTTTAATTAGGAGGCTTCCAGCAGCAAATAACAGAAAAGTCAGCTCAAATGGACCTAAACAATGTGGAGATTTATTTGCTTGCTTAGGAAGAAGTCCAGAAATAAAGAAGGCTCCAAGCAGAATGGTATTGAGGTGAAGTTTGTTTTCTCCAGTTCTCTTGTCTCTGTCCTCTTCTAATTTTCAGCGTTATTGTCAGGGTGGCTCCCTTTGCATTCGCAAGAGAGACATCAATAGTAACTAAAGCAATGTGCTTTCTCCTTCATGTCTAGTGCAGGGGAGAGAAAAACCTCTTCCCAAACAGTTGACTATATGCACCTCTATTCCATCTGTTTGGACCCTCTTAGGACACATGCCTACCCTGGACCAATGGCCAGCAGTGGAATGCCATGCAAGGATTGGCTTAGTTAGCATGGGGTGGAGTGGGTATTGAGTAGGACTAAATAGTATAACCCATGGGCATTTCTGACCCTAGCTACAACTCAGTAAAAGTCAGTTATTTTTTCCTAACAACAAAGAGGGTATTATTTGAATTAACTGCATATGCATACCCAACTGTATGTGGAATGTCCTTTCTCTTTAATATTTGTCTTTGCTCCCTCCTTTAATCCAGGGACACAATCTCATCTCCTATTATAATGGATTACAGGGCAGGCACAAACCTGGATGGTACCCCTGGGCTTATTTGTGCACGAAAAGCAACATCATTTTTAAGTACAAGGGCAGAAATTAGGACAAATGATCAGGAAAGGAATGCTAGTGGGGGCTGGGAAAAGGAGGAATTGGGAATCAGGAGCAGAGACACCAAAATATTACTGAGACTTTACTTTTGCTCTGTTTCACTCCTGGTGCCATCCCTGCCTTCACACTGACTGTGTGTGGAGGAGTGGGGAGAAGGTGGCTCTCAGCAGCAATTAGAGGGAAGTTTCAGACAACTCATCCATCCAGGCATACTTGGGACCTCATTTCATCTTTATGTATTTGGCAACTAGCTGGGAAAGACCAGAACTGAGGCTTTCACACCTATTTAGCACCTGGTTAAGCATCACTTGGCACCTGCCGAATGGGTCTCTACCATTTAGGGGGAATTTGCACTGATTACTGTACTAATTAAGAAGAAGTCATTGCTACTCACAATCATTAGGCTAAATTGGTTTCTGGGGAAAAGTCTTGATGAGCAGCTGCCCAGATGAAATGGATTCACAGGCACCCCACGCACACAGACTCATGCACTGACAGTTGCTCACACGCCATCAGCTAGCACAAGCTGGATTCTTATGGCCAGGTTCTGGATGGTGACTGAATCCAGGGATAGTTGGCAGTCTCAAAGCTAGGTGACATGGGTTGTGCAGTCTTAAAAGGTGAGATGCTTGTACTTAATTGAGGTAAATTATACTAAGTATCAAGCTTAAAGGGCAAATCCTGCATTGAGTAGACATTTCACAATACTTTAACCTATAATTCTCTTTCCTTTTATTTTCTTTGTATAAGTGCTTTCGGGGTAGGCAATTCCCTGCCACGGCGACTTTCTACATTGCCCTGTAAGTTATTTAGAGAATTTTAAAGACTCATGTTGTGACTGGAGGGTAGTAGGTTGTCTGAACTAAGATTTTAGGATTTATATGAATGTGGCATTTGCTGGATAATAATTTTGAGAGGAGGGTGTGTGTGTGTGTGCTCAGCATGTCTTGGGAATGCTTAAGAGCAACTGAGGACCTTTCCTGTGGGAAACAGACTCTCATACAAAGAGACCAAGAACTCCTCAAACAATAACGTTGGGTACTGGTCCTGAAGACCAGCACTTTGAATAAAGGCACAAACCGCATTTGACCGACTTGCTCTTCTATCTTTTTTTATAATGTAGTTTCTACCTTGTAGAATGTTGTTTGAGAAGTCAGCAGGATGTTGAACTGGGTGACTATTATAAAAAATAAAATGTAAAGAAGGACCTGGCCTGTATATATTTGGGGACAAAACTTACTACTTTAAGATAGGCTTGAAACATTGTATTGGCTACTTCTCAGATGCTAATGGGCCTCACGAGGACAGTAAATTTCCTTGATATTTCACATGCTGATATATTTCTGTCTTCACCTGATTTCTCTGGAACCCTGAGAGAGTTTGTTTCTTTTGGGGGAGGAGGTGAAGAGCTCCATATCATTAAAAGTTGTGATAATGTTTTGGAGCAATTGCATCTCACTTTCTGGAAGGTCAGAGAAAGGAATTCAATTTAAAGCCAATGGAAAATTTCAAACATGGATGCAATCCCATATAGCAAATGCCACTGCAATGAAAATCTCTACATCCCAGTGATTTCCAATGGCCTATTTGTATCAGACAGTATTCAATGACAGGAAACTTGGTTTAAAATAAAAATATGGATAATCTCCTAAGATTTGTTCTAATAGGGAACTACTGACAAAAATCTTGAGGGAGTGGGGCTGAGAGCGTTGACTTGGAGAGGAATGTCTGCAGGAAGCTCTCAAAGGAGATTACTTGAGAGTTTAGTGGGGAGAGGAAACCAGATTGCAAGATGACCATGAGGATGTGAGTTCTTTCAGAAACATAGAAACCTTGGGGTTTAATGGAGTGAGGGAGGGGACATTCAACCCATTTAATCTTTCAAATTGAAGGGAAAGGTGGACTGGAAAAGCCTGGTAATTTGAGATACAATGGGTAGCAGACATTTGGGTGACATTGCAATTCTATTCTGGCAGGAACTTTCATCCTTTAGTGCAGTGCTTGGTATCTGCTAGGTGTACATTAAAAACCCAGTGTGCATATCAAATGAGAATGGATACGAAGTTACCCTGTAAATACTAAAGTGCTCCACACAAGTTAGATACCAAAGCTGATTATAAGATTTTCCTGAGCTTCCAAGTTTATTTTCAGGGAGGAGGTGGGATGGGATGCAGATGGGATGCAGTTGGGAGGTGATGGTGAAAACTGGGAGAGAGCATAGTGATGGGGAGGGAGGGAAGCTGAAGACATCACTGCTCAATTGTAGCTGAATGGGATTCTGCTACCCTTTGATTTTGAAAGGCAAAAACATTGTCATCTTTTGAGTAACCTGGTATTGTCTGAACCCCTGTATCCAGTAAAAGGAACAGCACATCTCTGCAGTCTTTTTGCTCTCTGGTTTGAGAGACAAATATGGATGTCCCAGCAGCTCATTTCCTACCCCTCCTGGCAATTTTGCAGAGTGCTGGCTCAACAGTTATAAGTAAGCTCAGCAGATCAACTGGCCACAGAGCCTAGTGGACCCATCCCGAATGAGGACACTAGGGAGCTTCATTTATTCTGCAGTTACAAAGCTGCTCCCTGCCCCTCTAAACACACAGAGCATTCCAGAGATGGACCCTTATGATGTGGACTTTGGATGGAGGATGTGGATCATCTACACTTGGCCTGAGCTATGGGAGAGTGAGAAGTCAGGGGCATGCTGGGATAGCTCAACAGGTTGAGCACTTGCCTTGCAACTGCGAGGTCCAGGGATCAAAACCTGACCCCAGCCCCTGCAAACCCATATGCTGAATTGTGGTGGTGAAGGTTCTCACCTCCCATGAGGGAGGCCCCCAGTTTAGTTCCTGATCCACATGGCCCCCTGTCCATCTGTGTGGAATGAAACCATGTCACAACTAGTGATGTACAACTGTGGAGACTGCTCGGGGGCCTGCCCCCTTCTCTTGCTCTCTCTTGCTCTATCTCACATTCTCTCAAAAACAATAAAATAAATCTTTAAAAAAAAAGAGAGAGAGAGAAAAAAGTTGTGTGTTAAAGGTGCTCAGCTGTTTCTCCACTTACAAGTTTTCCCCCCATATATCAAATTTTATATCTATACTGCATGATCCCTGTTGCTACTTGGGAACAGAGATCCTTTTCAAAATGAGGTTCAGGCTTTCTAGGTAACTGGAATGGCAAAGGGATAATCCCCCAGCTGTGAGGGATTAACAATCAAGAGACCTTTTCCCTGGGAGCAGACAGACATGGCCTGTCAGCAGAAGAAAGAGTGGGAAGGAGAGAGGCAAGAAAGGTAGATGAATCTTGCTGCTGAATGGAAGACAATTTCTGGACTTTTCTTTTGAAAGGGACATTAACTGCTTCTAGAAGTTTCCTAGAGCTTCTTGAAGTTGGCTGGTTTTTTGTTTGTTTGTTTGTTCATTTTGCTTGTTTACAGGGATAAAAGAGACGGGGCTGCTGAGGGAAGGAAGGTTGTGTCTGGTTCCTAAGAGAGGATGGAACAAGAGGCGTCCTTGACACGGAAGCATAGACCAGTGGAGGGGGGTGTGGATCAATATGGAAAGATACACAGCAGCTGTGGACACAGAGGCTGGAGTGGGCACAGCTTCTACCTGGAGGGCCTGTCCATCCTTCAGCAGCCTCCAGTTCAGTGGTCTGTTCCTTCCAGAGAGCGCCCCTGAGAGCCCGCCGGCAGCTCCTGGGCAGGTGCCCTCCCTGCCTCCTGCTGGGCGAAGGGCCTGAGTCTGGGCACCCGATGCCGCGTTATTACCCTGGAGGCTGGCTGCAGTAACTTCAGCAGCAATTGATTTCTTTTACTGCTGAAAAACAGTCTTTCTGCAGATGGAAGGTGGCAGTTCTTGATCCAAGAGTATCGATTTGCTGCAGTTGGACTCCTTAAGTTGGAGAAAAACTCCGCACCATTGGCTGGCTAAGGAAGCAGAAAAGAGTCTCCCCCAGGCAGACTCACGTAGGGCTGGGTCTGAGGTAGGTGAAGTCCGCAGGCCTTCAGTAGCTCAAGTTAGGGGCCTCTTCTCCCCTGGCTTCACCCCTGTCCACACAGCCCTGCTTCCAACCTCAGCATGAAAGTCAGACAGCCCTGATTTCCAATTCCCCTTTCCTACTACTTGATCAAGTACTTGACCTCTTCTCATTCACTTTCATAGTCACAAGATTTATACAGAGCTCCCACCGCATGTGCCAGAAACAAGGCTAGTGCCTAGGGATAGGGTAAGGATAACAGTTCACCCAGCTATAAGATCCAGCCAACACTAGTACCGTTGTCTGCCCAGTGAATGCCAGCCTCAGTTCCTAGGGCATCTCTGTGTCTTTGTATTCTGGATATGTGAGAACGGCCAAAGGTACGATGGGAAGGAGCCTGCCCCGCTCCCCGCTCTAGCAGTTTAATTGGGGAAGAAACTTGGACTCAAGGTGGTCCTTCATGTTCTGTGAAAAACACTATTTAGTCTTTCTTCAAAAAGAATCTGGAAGCAGCCAGAAGCTCTGTCCAGCAGCTGTTACCTGAGGGAAGCCCTAGCATAAATCACCTGCACTCCAGGAAAAGAGGGCAGTTTCATGACTTTTATCCATCAATGACCTGCCTGGGAATTGGGTTGTGCTTCTTTCTTTTCCTACATATCAGTAGTTTAGAGCTGAACACCCTAGGCCCTGCTGCTCCCCTCTTTGAACAGAAATCATGGACAGTTCTGAGCACCCAACGGTGGCTCTTTAGACATTTTTTCCGGGGGAGGCTGGGATGGCTCAGTGCATTGAGCACTCACTTTGCAGCCCTGGGGGACTGAGGATCGAATTCTGGCCGCCCTACTTCATGTGGACCCATATGCTGAACTGGGGTGTGCTTCCCATGTGGGAGGCCCCCAGTTCAGCTCTAGTCCCCTGAGGCTCCCACCCACCTGTGTGGAATGAAACCATGTTGAAAACTGATGAGGTACAACTATGGAGACTGCTCTGGGCCCTCCCCCACTTCTCTCTGTCTCTGTCAAAAAAACAACAACAATAAATCTTATAAAAATTTTAAAAAAGCATTTCTCTGCCCAGGCCTGCCCTTCGAGGTCAGCCATTGCTGAGCTTGTCAGCCCTCTTGCTGCCTGTCCCTCTGGGTTGCCTGATGCCTTGATTGTTGGGTTCTAGCATATGCCAACATCACAGTTCCTTCCAGTTAAACGTGGCAGTTTAACCCATACAGTTAGTTCTTCTTTCTCCTGAAACCTCACTAACATGACCACCAAAGCATAAAATATGAATCATAAGATAGAGAAAGTGGGAAACTCTGAAAGATGTCGAGTCACTCTTGGAGGATGGAAAGCAGATGAAGGAATGAATGGTGACTGACTCACCACAGAGGAGAAAGCCACAGCTTCAGGGCCCACAGAGAAGGGCACTGGGGAGAAGCAAGCTGGTGACCCCAGAAGTACAACAGGGGCCTGACGCCTGGGCTGAGCCAAGGGGTTGGTTGAAAATCTGCCTAGGTTCAGTTAGAGCCTCATGTCCCTCCCCAGTCCTTGCAGAGAGGTAATAACCCAAATCTTCCCTCCCAACACTCCCAACTTCTCCCCTTAGAAATTGATCCTGGAGAGCTTCAGGCCATGAGGACATTATGCCCTGACAGTGGGGGTGATGCACAGGTTGAATACGGGGATCAAGTGTAGTTGTCTACCTTCTAAATGAATGGCCTGCCTTGCCCTCCAATGGTGACAGCCAGGGCCTAACAGCCACTCCCCAGCCCCCCAGGGGAGAGGTGGCCTCTCTGAAGAAACTGAACTGGGACCCATTTAAACCTTAGACGTCCTTAAGCCTAGCCTAAGCATTCAGAACTTCTCATCACTTCTATTTGATCTCTTTTTACTTATTTAATTTTTAAAAATTACCAGGAGGTTGACTTGTTTGAACTCACACTGAATACTCTATCTCCCCTGTGGTGGGTGGCAGCTGAAAACTCCGTGGGTTCCATATTTTCGCCTTAGCTCAGTGGCTTCAAGTCTGCCTGCTCAGTATGGTCCAGCAGACAGCTAGAGGTGGGGCAGGAGGTTAGACACAGAATTTGGCGCTTCCTGTGTCTGAATCCCTCCCTTCCAGATTGCCCCTTGCTTTGTTGTTGCCCAACAACAGGACTGATTATTCAAGTCAGTAAGCCTGGGGGTTTCTATTAGAATTTTTACCCTCTAGTTAATACACAATGGGAGTTGTTCTCAGGCTAGAGGCTGTCACAGAATGAGAAATGACCTATTGCTTCTGAATGTCAACTCTTCCCCAATACCTGGCTACCTTTGGTCACTCTTCAGGGCCTTCAGGTAGTTGTTTTTATAGTTTGTGTAAGGAATCGACAAGAGAAATTGAGTGGCTAATCAAATGCAAGCCTTTATTGGGAGCGCTCCCAGACGAGGTTCGCTGGCCCAGAAGAGGATTGGGGCCGGAGAAGTCGTGCCTTGGGAAGGGAGGGGGCAACTTTTATAGGGTTGGGGGAGAGGCGGAGCAGGCAGTGGAGCGGGCGATTTCCATATATGGAGTAGTTTTTCAGAAATGTTCAGCAGTTACTGGCAGCGATGGTCATCTCCAGTCAGTCCCGGGTTTAGGCACATCCGGGTTCCGGGTTGACAGGTATGGTCAGCAGGTACTAGAAATGCTGCTTGCTGGCATTCCTCAAGCTGATGGCATCGGTCATTCCACTAGCCCAGGCTCCCTTCTGTCCAAGGCTCACCGACCTTACAGTTTGTTCAGGGTTTATGGGAAACAAAATCTCCCTCTCTGGGAGGAGGGTTGGTCTGATAAGAGCTAATAGAAACTATATTTTGGTAATTATTACATTTTGGTAACTTTTATTCTCCCATCACTTTTCTCTACCTTACTTTTAAATGTGAATGAACAGCTAAGGATTAACAGAAGTTTGAGGAGCGCATCCAATGTAAAAGTTGGAGAAACAAAATGAAACATAAGATAACAGAGGAAAGATTGGGAAGGAAGTTGCTCAGAGGAAACAGAGATATTGCCAGAGTAGAACAAAACATAAAAATAAACCCTCTCTAATAATATTCTTAGAAAGGCAAAAATATTTAATCTGTATGAGCCAGATACTGTTAAAAAAAAAAAAAAGAATCAGAGAACAAGAAAGATCTTAGAAATTTAAAACTAGAATTACAAAAATATTCAATAGAGGGAGAAATCTCCCATAAAGTGAAATAGACAGATATGGACAATAAGGAAGAAAAATAGAAGAAAATTAGGGAATCAATATGAGAGGGACAATATCTGACTAATAGAAGATCTAGAAAGGGAGTATGGAAAAGATGGTAGGAAGGTATTAGCAAAGAAATAACACAAGAAAAAACCCTTAAACTGAGGGTCATGAATCTAGATCAGGGTTTAGCAAACAAAAGACTATAGGCTGAATTCACCCCACTACCTGTTTTATAAATAAAGTTTTATTGGAACACAGCCATGCTCATTTGTTTACATGTTGTTCATGGCTGCTTTGCTGCAGTGATAGACTTGAGAAGTTGTGAAAGAGACTATATAGCCCACAAAGCCTAAAATATTTACTATCTTGTCCACAGAAAAAGCTGGCTGACTCCTTGTCTGGATGAAAAGATCCTGCCACTGGCCAACACAGTAAAAAAAAAAAAAAGAAAGAAAAGATAAAGCCCCAGACCAAGGACATTACTGTGAGTTTTCAGAACAGCAGGGATAAAGAAAAAATCCTGAGAGATTTTAGAGAGAAAGAAGGTCAAGTACACTGTACACTGTTCAAAAACAACATTGGGGGCTACAAGAACTTAGAGTGATGCCTTCAAAATACTTGAAGAGAAATAACTTTTGATCTGGAATTCAGTCCAGTGTAAAGCTATGAAAAGGTGTTTTCAGAGAGC
The DNA here is from genome assembly GCA_004027555.1 of Craseonycteris thonglongyai. Lineage (NCBI taxonomy): Eukaryota > Metazoa > Chordata > Mammalia > Chiroptera > Craseonycteridae > Craseonycteris > Craseonycteris thonglongyai. The sequence goes on along the minus strand of PVKE010001134.1, from coordinate 88,587 downwards.
CATGACTCAAACTCTGTACTTTCAGTATTCTGTGAGTAAACAAAAAAGGAGGGTGCTAGAGAGGCCTCTGCACAGGATGGTGATGGGAGATGCTGGGTGACAGCTGGGCTCCAGGCCCAGACAGGCAACCAATGCAGGCAGGAGCAGGGTGTGGCAGGAAGGGTCACCAGGGAAAATACATGGAACTGATGGCTTGTCTGTGTCGGGAAAGAACACTTCCTCTACCCTCTCGGATTCTGTGGCTGGCCTAAGAATGAAGCTGACATGAGACAGATTAAACAGGAGAAAAACATACAAATTTATTGAATATTTTAATGTATATACCATCCTTATAAATATTAATATTCAAAGAAAAATAAATTATGGGAATGTGACAAGACAAAGGAGCTTGGGGTTGGGACAATAAATTGTGTGACAGTGACTCGTAAATCCATGGTGGGGAACTGATGGAAGATAAAGGTTATTTGAGTAAGTTTGCTTGTGTAGGTCCATTCTAGCATCAACCTCTAGATTCTGGTGATAAGACAGTTCTTCTCTTTCTGGTACAGGAAAAGCACCTTTCTTCTGGGGAATTTTATGACCTGCTTTTTGATAGAACGCGGGAGCTGAGAGAGCCCTTTCTGAGTGTGCTGTTTCTCAAGTGTTTTCAGCTCAAATTCATCATTATGCCAAAGCAGCATATTTTGAGGTAGCATGTTTCAAACCTCTCCTTCTCTGTGCTGGACCAAGCAGAGGAGAGCCCTGAGAGCAGTTTCATAGAAAGGTGAGTGCTTCAGAATATTTGGCTCTGGTTAAACAGTAAAGTAGGGCAACCCCCACCCCCCAAAAAGCCATTATTTCAGGAAAAACAGCAAAGATTGTTTGAGAAAGAAAATGTAATCACAGTACCAACTCACAGTGAATAATAGTTATATGATCCGCCAGGTAGCCATAGTGGTCCTCCCTCTTGTCAAGTGGGCGTGAGGAACACCTCCTTCCCCTCATCCTTCCAACCCTGGGGGAGGCAGGAACCTGAGTTACTGACCTCAGTTTGCGATTTCAGCAATTCTTACACTTTCTAATATCCCAGATTAAATTTCCCTCTATTGGATTATCTGGCATAGGTTTATGCAGTCTGACTGGTACAGAAGTCAATTAATAATGTCTAAAGTGGGTAAACCAAGAAATAGCAGTGTAAGCATCATGCTAAAAATATGGAAGTAAATATAAGGGAAAAAGAAAGTGAAAGAGTCGAAAGTGTTTGCCTCTGAACATGGGTCTAGGCATGAGGATAAGAGGGTTGTTAGGGGAGAAAAAGGAGAAGAAACAATTATTTCAAGGAACAGGTTTATGGCCTTTTTTGGTTCTGAAACAAAAGGTTTTGGTGTAGTTTGAAAGAGAGAGATTATGTCCTGGTCTGTCCAAGCAGAATTATTAAGGCTCCCCGCCCCACCCTGCCCCCATGTACCTCTGCCACCCGCAATCTGTCAGCATGGAAGCCAACACTAAGAGTCTCTCCAGGGACAGAGGAGATGAGAGCAGTGGCCCCAAGCACCCGATAGAAAGTCAGAAGTCAGAAGAGAGTTGGTCTCAAATGGGTCTCCTGTGGTGGGAATGATCCAGAAGCTCCGGGAACAGTGATGTCCAATTTTCACATGGGTGTACTATTTCTGAACAACGCTATATAGTCCTCGTCCTCTGTGTGAAAAGATCAGCTTCACACACTAACGTATATTAGTGATGCTAGGGGGACTAAAAGAGAAAGGGGCCAGTGTCCATGTGTCCAGATTAGTGAATAAGACTCAAAGGCCAGAGAGGAACATGAGTTCAGAGAGGCGTGACAAGCACTCATCTCCCCTGGACTGCTCAGAAGTAGAGGGGGAGCCGGACCTCCTGCCATTGCCTTTCATGGATTCAACAAATATCATCTACTGAATGACTTCTGTGTGCCACACCCTGCCTGGGCACTGGAGACACAGGGTAAGTTAGACAAAGCCTTTGCCTTCATTGTTTTTATCTCAAATTGATTCTAGTGCCGTTTGTCTTGCCAGTTTCTCTTCGAAAGGTCCTCTTTCATCTGATGAACCTCACTGGCTAATTCTGGGCCACCAGCCCTCAAAAGTGAGGTCAGAATAGCCAGATGCATTGCCTTGGCCTCATTGATGATGACCATATACTGGCGTTACTTGCCTTGCATCCTATAAGGCTCCCTATGTATCTAATTTAATGTGACAACAACTAGGGTCTGTCTTATTCCAAAGCCCTGTCCTGGACCATTTACCATCACTCAAATATTAGTATCATAAAAGCCTAATTTACCTTCCAAGAAAAGTACTTCAAACCCAGCCTGTGGAGGTTTATTTTAGAATCCACATCTTTGGGAGAAGGACCAGTTTGAAGCATTCTTTCTCCCAGGGGAGGTTTTTAGGTTGTCCTTTAGAACAAACGTGCCTATGCTTAAATAGCATCATTGTTAAAATAGTCTCTTTCAAATGTTAAGATATTCCCTTTCAAATTCTGGTCCCTGGTTTACCAGTCTCTGGGATGTGCTTTCTGGGCTGCCACCAACACTTAACATATTAACACACAAGTGCACTTCCAAACAGACAATGGAATTCAGTTCCCCACAGAGCCTTCTAAAGGTCAGAAGGCCGGGGTGTGGGGGCGGGGGTGTCAGATGGCTGTGACATAGTCTAATAACCTCATGCAAAATGTACCCACGCTTATCAGAATATAACTTAGGCCATCTTCAGGGACTGTTGCAAAGAAATCCCTGGGAGAAAGAAAAATGCTAATTTTTAAATTCCAATTACCACTATGCTCTTTAATTAAAATGAAATGCCCCCAGTGTGCAGGATGCTTTATGAGATCCACCACAAAGACCCTGCCCCCAGCCCTCAAGGGATTTCCATCAAGGAAAGATATAACACATTCTGGGGCCTTAAAGGGCTAGCCAAATTATACAGAGGACAGGAGAAGGGTGCTTGAACTGTTTTCCCTAAGTCAGAGACCAAAGAGACTGAACCCCGGTTAACGCTTCTTCTCCTTTATGGAGTCTGGGCTATGGGCAGAGGAAGAGTGGATGGAGCAGGAGCGATGCTCTCTTTCTTTTAGCATGCACAAGCTCACCTAGGAGTCAGCAGCACCAAGCTACATAGGCTCTCCCAGACTTTCCTATAACTCATTTCTTTTCCTGCCAAAATACCTCAGGAGTCTGCAAGAAAAGTAAACTCTTTTGAGCAACCGCCCCTGCTCATTCTCTACTGTGAGAGATGATGGATGGGAAGTGGCCACGCATAGTAAATCCAGATGACACTGGTTACTCAGAGTCTGCTAAATTGAGTTGTTTCTCCTGCTGTGTTTTTCGGTGGTGGTGGTGGTGGTGGTGGCTTCTGCTCTTGCCTGGGTACCAGTTTACTTGGATACGAATATCGTCATGCAGGTATATGCTTCAGTTAAGATTGGTTTAGTAAGGCTGCAAGTAACAGAAGGAGATATCTTTTTTAAAATAGTAAAATTATGACTTTCGTACATATGTTAGAATGAACACATAGCAACAGTTTTGTTTAACTCATCAATTAAAGAAGAAACCAGTAAGCTATTACAATCAATTCAAAGGAAAATCCAGAGAACAGAGACATATGTAGGCAATGAGGAATGCTAAAATGAATTTGCTTAGTAGAGCAAAACTGTGGGAGATCAGTTGCACCTCCACCAAAAAATGTGTTTGCATGCTTATGGACAAGAATGATTTGCATTGTTGGCAGTTCTGCATAATTTACAGAGTTGTAAAATAGCTCAACAACACTGAAAAATGCAGAGACCCCCATAGAATCAGATAACCTGGAAGAGTGCACTAGATAATCTAATTTTCCTTTGAAGACAATCAGTTCCATTTAAAAGTCTTTCAGTTTTTTCCCCCTTTACCTTACAGTGGCTTAAACCAGCAAGACATTTCTTTTTCTCATGTATCAAGAAGCCTCTCCTTTTACCTTCTGCTTTCCATTTATCCTTAGGTTCATCCCATGGTTTCAAGATGGCTGCTATGCCTTCAGGCAGCTCTTTCTGAATTCCAGGTCGGAAGGGAGGAAAGCCCTACTCTTCTTCTTTTCAGCTTTTCTTTTACATTTGGGAAGGGAAACCCTCCTTAGGAATCATATGGCTACCCTTCACTGTAAGGGACACCGGGAGGTGAGTACCCTGGCATTTGCACTCCATAGCACAAGAAAACAAGGGGTCAGGGGGTACTCAGTGGTTTGGGGGCAGCCAGTCTATCTCTATACTCGATTCCTTATTAATAGTTTCAAATGGGGATCCTGAAAAGTTTCTTCATTCAATACTATGGGTAGACTTTTATTTAAGATTTTGAAGACATTTACATTAGATATATGCAGCTAATTACAAGTATAATGGTAAGACTACAAAATACTGAGCTAAAATAGAAAAACCCAACCTGCTACTGGGAAGATTATGAACCGAGGCTCCAAATCCAGAAAATTCCTCAGGCATGCAGAATTATTTTGGGGAAAAAAAGGTCCAAGAAATTGAATTGACACAGGTAAGAAATTTTTTTCCTTCTTTTTTTTTAGGCTTGAAAATTGAATTTAAAGTTTTATTAGCTAGAGGCTTTTGTGATGTCAGTAGAAATTGTAGCAATGGAATATTTGAAGTATTGTGTTTGATCCTGGAGGGTTAGTCACTTTTGCTTTTTTCTCTTAGATTTTCTATTCTTTTTGACAGGGACACGTGAGCCACATGTTTCTAGGTAGTGCTTTGGAAAGCGTTACCTGTTATCTGGGGTACTTTGCTCTCCACTTTGGAAACATAAGAACTCAGTCCTATTTATGTATGTCACTGTGTGGGTGAGGAAGAAACTTTTCTTTACCTTTCAAGGTTCTTTCAGTTGGTCTAATAATTAAATCTACATGAAGCAGGTGAACAAGAGAAAATTACCAAATTTAATTGCATACCTACATATGGAAATGCACATACATGAAAGAGTCAAAGACTCCACATACATGAGAGGTTTTGGGACAGATCATTAAAATGAGGTATATATGACCTAAGAACAAAGTTAGGCACCTTGGGGCCTCAAAGGGGAAAAAGGTCCTTGCAGGACCATTCAGTAATTAGTAGTTTACCCTGACATATAGATAGGTCAAAAGGATCTCTGATAATCTTCTATTATGGGTAAGGCCTCTAGTAATTTCTTCTATGTAGTTAGGTGGGAGATGGGAAGGCACAGAAGTTTATCTTGAGCCTACAGGCTCTCGATTGCATTTAGCTCAGAACAATTCACATACCACAGAGGGACATCTTTGGGTGACTCATTCTGAACCCCTACAACTGCAACATTTTATATCCAAATTTGTATTCTATAATCCTTGCCATTGCTTTCTATGAGTGGGTCAGGGGTACAGACCGTGAGTTCCTCCTTAAGAACTGCTTTCAGTAGCATTAGCCTAGTGCCCTCCAACCCCCCAAATGTCTCAAAAGACATTTGATCATTGGAATAAGATTTTAACTGTGATTTGCTGAGAATGATTATTTAGATATCTAGAAGAAACCCCACATGTGTTGCACCCTCCATCTCACCTCATGGGAGAAAGGGGTAAGAGTTTTCAAACCATGTGAATCTAGATGTGTGACTCCTTTCTTCTTTGAAGGTCACATCCATGGCTGGTGTGACCCGTAGGAGAAGAAACATTTTTTTTCTCTCTACCCATTTATCTTAGTCTATTCAGACTGTTAGAATATCATAGACCGGGTGGCTTATAAACAGAAATTCATTCACAGTTCTGGAGGCTGGGAAGTCCAAGATCAGGGCTCCAAAAGACTCAGTGTCTGGTCATGGCCATCGTTTTTCGGTGTCCTGACATGGCAGAAGGGGTGAAGGATCTCTCCAATGTCTCTTTTATAAGGCATTATGTCCTTATGTCCTAATCACCTCCTAAAGTCCCCACCTACTGCTAATGCCATCACATAGGGGGTGAAGTTTCAACATATGAATTTTGTGGAGACATTGAGTCTACAGCACCATGTTAGGTTTCTTTGGCTGGGTCCTTATAAATTAGACTGACAAAAGATAGGTTAACAAGAAAAATAAACAGAAGTTTATTAGCATCTGCGTTGATCAAATACACATGGGAAAACTTAGCAATGAGTAACTCAAAGGAGTGGTTAGAAGTTAGAGCTATGTCTTAACAAAAGAACAGTAAGTTTTAAAGAAGTGACAAGATGAAAAGGACCAAGTTTCTAGGGTGACAAATTGTGGGAAGATAAATGCGCGGACAAACTAGTGGAAGATAAAGGGCTAGTTTGTTGTGCAGATTCCTCCAGTGCCATCTGTGGGCTGATAAGGGTAGAGTTGTCCTGGTGATTTACTTCTGTCTAGGATGGCAGGCAGGGAAAGGGGTCACCTTTAAAAATTCATGTCCTGCTTTTGGACAAATAAGGGGAGGGCAGAGAGCTTTTCTTGAATATACTTCTTTTTAATTGCCTTCACTCAAGATAATTCTTATGCCAAAGTGATATATTTAGGGGTGGCATATTCTGCTATGATGTTACTGATGGTTTCTTCGATGAAACAGCTGTCAACTTTGCCCTTGATGCTCTCTCTTCTCTGTGAAAGGGACCAACTCCCAGTTCTACTTTTCAGCTTTCTCATTTCCTCCTGTTTTTATATGGCTTTTTTGTTTTGTTTTGTTTTGCTTTGCGTGTTTGTTTCCTCTCTTATCTCTTCTGCCTTTTCTTGCCTTCGTATCAGTTTGTCAGTCTTTTTTAAAAGCCCCTATCCATCCCTTGGCTTTCCTCTTCCTGCTCCCAGTGAGAGGGCCTCTTCACTTCCTCTCAGAATGCAATCAGGAGGGCAGGCTCCTTGGAAAACAGATTCCCCATTTGTGACAGTTCCTGCTTCTTAGACAAAACCAGGAAGTGTTCTTTAGTTCAAAAGCCCTACCCGTGGCAGAGGCCTGCAGGCTGTCTGCTGATTAACACCCTGAAGAGATCAGGGAAAAATACACCTCAGGGCTTTTAACCTTCCTTGTGGGGGTCCCAACACCAATTGTCCATTTACAGTTTGATGAATAATGTAGGGATGGAAAACTGTTAGCTTTCTGAAAAATGTCAGTGCCCGGGGAACCATGGGAAAAGAGGAGCTGCTGACTGAAGAAGTCCCTGGGCCCCTCTTGCCACCACAGGGCCATGTGGATCATTAACAAACAGGGAATGAATGACTGGTCAGTGAGAATAGGAAATTCTGGCCATTCTTTATCTGAATGTGGGTAGTGGGAAGAGTCCTGGACCCCAAGTGCAGAGACTTGGCTCTGATCTTCGCTTCGCCGCTCTAACATGTGTGAATCTTGCTTTCCATGAACCTCTCTGGGCCTTATGTTTTAACATTATTAAATCTGCAGTCTCCAGGATTATTTCCAGCTTCCAATACTACGTGATCTTTAATATCTCAGTTTTCTATATACCAACAGAACCCCACTGAAGAGCAAGAATATTTTTATAACCGGTGCTCATAAGTTTGTTGTAATAGGACAGGCATTGAAAATGCAGTGCAAGCATCACATGAAGGAATAGCAGTGCTTTGTAGCTGGTCTTAGAAAAGTTCTTTATTATTAAGCCAACTAGAACATCCAATACTATTTCTTATGTGACCTTGGAGTGATGGATTCAAAGAGCTTAAACAACTTCAAAATAACATTTTTTTTTTTTCAAAAAGCAAAGGTGATTATTACAAGAACATGCTGAAACCATGTCAGAAAAGATGTTCACACAAGTGGGTGTGATGGAGATCAACCTTGGAGTGGGTGTCTTCCACACACTCTAGGGCCCCTGTTTTTCCCTAGGGGATTTATCTTCAAACCATTTATTAAAACATTTTTTTTGAAAAGCAGAAGCTCATCTCTCAGCAGACACATGGCTAAAACAAAGATCTTGGACCATCAAGAGTAGATACGTCTATGCTGTAGGGCAGTTTAGGAAAAAAGTCAATGAACAATAAGAGAGTGAGGGGAAACCTGGACATTATATTTGTGGACTTGTTGAGGCAGAGAGTAGATAAAAATACGGCTTTAACCTGCAAAGTAAGTAAAAAGTTACTTCCTTTAACTCAATGAGTACTGTATTTCCTAATAACACCAACAATAATAGTTATAATTGCTAGCTAATATTTATTGAGTGTGACTATAGTGTTTAAATGCTTTCCTATTTAACCTTCACACCTGCCCTGTTAGGTAGTTAATATTATTATAAATGAAGAAACCAAGGATCAGAGAAATTATTTACTCAAGTTATCAAAGTAATTAAGTCAAGGCATCAGGATTTGCATCCGTATCTGTAGATGGAATTTGTAGCAATGGAGCATGTGAAGTGGAGTACCTCAACCAGCAGGGTTATATTCTGTCTTATCTGATTTTAGAGGTTGTGCTCTCAACTGCTCTGCTCTGTTGTCTTTTAGTTCTTGTCAGGATAGTATGACCTCACTCAGTACAACTGCCATTGCTACTATGCATATAAGCAATGGCGCAGCATTTCCCAGTGGAAATGCTGGGATTCTAGAAGAAATCTTCCCCAGGGTTCCAGAAGTAATGTACTAGGCTTCTGAGGGGAACTCTGCAAGTGGTGCCTCTAGGTACCTTTGTGAAACCACTATTTTCTCCCAACCCCCATTTTAAGTTTGTGAAAATTTTATTTTTTCCTCTTGAATTCAAGTATTTTTTTCTTTCCTTCCCCAAATTACATTCCACTCTTCCTTTCTAAAGCAATTAGAGTCTGTTCCAGAAAGCTAAATCTGCAAGTGTTTCTGGCCAAAGCAGAAAATTCATTATATTTGTTTAATTGTAACCCAGATAGGAAACAACATGAGGATGAGATTTTTATTACAATTCCCATCTAACCTACATCTCTAATCCCATTGTACTATTTTTCTGCATCATGCTGTGTGGTTGTGCAGATCTCCCTCAGGAGAAGCTGGACAAGGCAGGAAGAAGGGCCTAGAATGATTGCCTGGGCAGAGGCTGAACATTCCTAGGTCCTTATTTATGATTCTTTCAAAATATAGTCCCAAGTTCCTAGAAATTGACAGTTTTAATAATGTTTCCACGGGTTTTCTCCATTTGAAAGAGAATATTTTTTTTAGCAACAAGGAAATAAGGACTTTTATAAATGTGTTCATTTCTAATATTTAAAATTCCTGTTTAGAATACCCTGTCCTGAATATGTATCTCTGGGCAATGACCCATTACTTGAGGGGCTGGACTTCTCATTCTGTTTGCCCTCATAATCTATCTCCCCCACTGCTTTTGTACTCAAATTGGTCTATCGAGTGGATGATACAAATGCAAGCCTCTTAGTTTAATTCCCTCAATCTTTGCTAAGCCCCTATATTCATGCTGAACAAATAAAGCATTGGATGTTACAGAATCATCTGTTCATTTTGTCTTTATCCTTAAAAAAAAAAAAAAGAGCTAAGAATGATAACAGAGCGGTGCTGAAGCTGAGAGAGTTCCCAGAGCAGCTCTGCAGTGAGAAGCGGGTTTTGTGCCTTATGTTTGTTTCCCCCTTACACTCATGTGCTCGTTAAGCATTTGGAAGCAGAGCTCTTCTCGGGCCCTGAAGGGCTCATTGCTGGTGCATTGCTCCTTAAGGAAGGAGGAGGAGGGGGGTAGATTGCTGGGAATTCACCTGCTTGGTGTTCAGGGTGAAGGAAGCACAACTTAATTGACTCAAGATCCCTGAGAGCTCTTGTGGGATTTGTTGCAATCGCTCCCCATGATGTGGATTACACAATAATATTTCTGTCCATTGCCGACCAGGAGGGTGGCAGCTTAGACAAGTACAGTCTGAAGCCTCTCAAAGACACCCTGAGGTTCTTGCTTTCCCTCCATCTATAGCTGAACAGAGTCAGCCCCAGGTGAAGTCCTGAATGGGGTAACAGTCTTTCTGGCAGTTCAGAAATGTTTTCTTTTTACCATAATAATAATAACCCACAAGGTTTGCTTAGGGCTTTGTAGTTTAGCAAAACTTTCCTAAGTTTGCGTCATTTGAACTTCAGACAACTTTCTAGTCAGACCCTTGCTCTCCAGTCAGACTCTCCCCCTCCACCATAACACACACACTTTGAGGCTATTTCTCCCTGCCTGTTAACCTGCCTGGGCCTGCCTTTAGACTTCAGCTGGCCTATTTCTACTTCTTCCTGGCTCCCAGCAAATACAATCTCAAGCATTTGTTTGGACTGTTGTGAATTGAATCCAGGCTCATAGTTCTATCCCAGGTGTCTGTCTTATTAGTTTAACATCGTTAGAGGTAAGGCAACCTTGAATGAAAACAAGCTGATTTGTTACCCTTGGCAGGGCTACTAGCCTTTTGCATTTTCTTTTTAATCAAGATTTCCAAGAACAGGCACTATGTTTTTAAAAGCATGATTCTTCAGTGATAGAGTTTGAGGCTTTGTGTCTTGTGGCACTGGGAATTTTTTATATGTATGAAGAGAGGTCAAGGCATCCAATAAAGAGCAGAACTGATGATGACATTGAAAATATTTCTTTAATTGTGCATCCAAATCATTGGCTGATTGTGAGAAGTATAGAAAACCAAGTCAACATCAATAGAGAAACAGTTAGGAAAATCTTAGAAAATCTTGGTATGAGAAAAGTGTGTGCTAAAGTGGTCCTAAAGGAGCTCACTGATGAACAAAAGCAGAGTGTCGAAGTTTGCCAAGATCTTTTGAAACAGCAAGATGATGTTTTGGGCCGTATTGTCACTGGTGATGAAACATAAAAATTGTGTATCTTTCTAATTATATTTAATGAAATATGGGTGTACCAATACAATCCTGACACAAAGCATCACAGTGCACAATGGAAGTTAGCCAGTTCTCCACCACCCAAAAAGTTCTGTGAGTCCAAATCAAGAGTCAAAACAATGTTACTAACCTTTTTTTCTTCTTCTTCTTTTTTTTTTTGTATTAGAGCGACTGTTTATAATGAATTTGTACCATCTGGACAAATGGTCAACCAAGTTGACTATTTGAAGTACTGAGAAGACTGTGTGAAAAGTTAGATGAAAATGACTGAACTTTTTATCAACTCATGGCTCTTGCATCACAACAATGCAAGTTTTTAGCCAGTAAACAAATAACTGTATTGGAACACCCTCCCTAGTCACCTGATCTGACCTGCAATGACTTTTTTCTTTACACAAAGATAAAGGAAATATTGAAACCAACAGTGCACAAGGGTTCTTTATTCACCAGCACTTGCAATCTTTTGCCTTTTTGATAATAGCCATTTTAATGGGTGTGAGGTGATATCTCACTGTGGTTTTGATTTACATTTTCCTAATGACTAGTGATGCTGAGCACTTTTTCATATACCTGTTGGATATTTGAATATCATCTTTATAAAAATGTTTGTTGAGGTCCTTTGTACATTAAAAAAATTTTTTTTTTTTTGCTATTGAAATGTAGGATATTAACCCCTTTAAACATATATAAGGTTTGAAAATATTTTCTCCCTTTCTAGGTTATTCTTTTATTTTGTTGATTCTTTCTTTCTTTCTTTCTTTCTTTCTTTCTTTCTTTCTTTCTTTTTCTTTCTTTTTTTTTCTCTAAGATTTGTTTTATTGTTTGAGAGAAGGTGAGACAAAGCTACAATCAAAGTGGAGGATTTTAATACATCCCTCTCAATAATTGACAGATTAAGCAGATTTTAAAAAACAAATCAATAAGTACATAAAGGATTAGAATAATACAAATAGCAAACCTATTTTAACAACATAAAGAACACTTAATTCTCCAAATGGAAAGTATAGGTATCTCCACTTTCCAAAAGTTCATGTTAAGCCACTTTGCTATTATGAAAGACCAACATTAGTATATTAATGTGTTTTCATTAACCAAAATATATCCAAAGAGGATTTTCACTTTTACAAAAGAAGTGTTACCATACTAATGTAGACCTTTCAGAAAATAGGGAATACTCTTTGCTTTATATACTGTTTTGGTTTATAAAAGTTCTCATGAGAATATTATACTTTTAGATAGAAGGGGAAGCCTATATATATATTTGAATTAAGTTCTCATGAAACATTTATAAAAATTGATACTAAGTAATTAAGTCTTCACAAATTTTAAAACTTTGGTATTCTGATCATATTTAATGATTGTAACACTAACAAATAGAAATTAATCACCAAAAAGATAAGATGCACCTCTGTAACCTTTAACGGTCATACTACATAATCCATATGTCAGAAAGCAGGCGTATTGAAAAATGTGTTAGAGCAAAAAAGCAATAACTGAATTAGGCATTAGCCAAGTTATTATTAAATATTTGTATATATCAACAGATATATAGATGTATATACATGAGATACAGTCAGAAAAATGACTTCCCAAGGATACCTGGGAAAGAATTTTTATTCAAGATGAGAGAAAGTAAGATTAGATTGTTTACCAAATGAATGGATAGGCAACTTCACAGGGAATGAATGCTAGGTAGTTAGCCAGTTTGGTCAGTTTTTGTATGCAGATCTTAAAAGCAGCATTTATGCTCAGATCAGTACCTATTCATAGTATTATGAGTGCTAATTCATACTCCATGTCTTCTTGTTTGGAAATTACTGAAAAATTTAGATTAGGTATAGACTGTGACAGATTGTGGTGGTTATAAATGCTAACAATGTACAGGTTGTACGTAATACAGGATTCTTCTGCATTTAGAGTTAAACATGTGGTAGTTAGTGGTACTCAGGGAAATTTATAGTCTTAGATATACATAGTGCTTAGAGGGAAATATATAGCCTATTATATTCACATTGGAAAAGAAGACTAAAAATAAATAAGCTTAGCATCCAAATTAGGAAGTTAAAAAAAATAGAATAAATTTCCAAACACATAGAAGAAAGAAAATAATCTAGAAAAGACAGAAATGAGTGTTCTAGAGAAAAGAAGCTACAGTAAAAGGATTGACAAAACTAAAAGTTTTTGTTTGAAAAGCTTTAAGAAATTGACAGCTCTCTGGGAAGATTACTTAAGGAAAACAGGTCAGAAGCCACAAAAATATAATAATATCAAGAGTGAAACAGAGGACAAAACTACTGATGCAAACAAATTTAAGAATATTATAAACGAATATTATGAATAGTTTAATGTCAATATACTCCAAAGTCTGAGAAATGTTCAAATGTGTGAACTATAAATTATTATAGAGTATAGAGATAAAGCAGCCAAAATTCTACTACCCTTTTTAATCTGTCTTGTCCATTCTACTATCCCTTGTTCTTGTTGTATAATAGGGTCTCCATAAATATTTGTTTGAATTAATAATTAAATTGACATACAGCAATTATTAACATTTTGGTGTATTTATTTTCATATATATTTTAAAACATAGTTCATTTGTATATTGATTTTTAAGCACCAATAACACATACCTTTATAGATACTAGATTTTAAAAAAGGATTAAAAAATAAAGTATAATGACAGACAGCAGCTGGCTTGTTATTATTTATCATTTAAAAAAGAACAACTGGGGAAGCTGGGATGGCTTAGTGGGTTAAGCGCTCACTTTGCAGCACCGGGGACCAGGGATCGAATCCCAGCCCGGCCGTGCGGAACCATATGCTGAACTGGGAGCTCCCCCAGTTCAGTTCTCTCTCTGTCTCTGTATCTCTCTCTCTGTCTCTCTGTCTCTCTCTCTGTCAAAAATAAATAAATAAAAATATATTTAAAAAAGAACAACTGTATGAGTTTTAAAGCAGCTAATCTTATCTGTTTCCTTGGCAATGAACAATATGTTCTTCCTATAGCTATGCTTTTGTGGAGGGAAAAGAAAATGATATTTAGCGATTCTCCTGGGACAGATCAACATGGAATTTGATCCTTATTAGCAAAGACTGGAACAGCATTATTATTATTGTATGATGTTATTGGAGAAAATTAGCAATCACTGGGCACTGAGATATATGGCTCAAGACCTAGTTTCCTGGCACCAGAAAATGTGGAAACAAAAAGGGAAAAATTATGTGAAACATTGTAAAGCAAGCTGGTTCTCTGACCACAGACCTCATCTGAAAACCTACGATATAACTTTGGTATCTAAACTGCTTGGGGATGAATTATGAGTCCTTTGCTATCACAGTTTTTATCTTCCCCTGGATGAAATGATTTTTCAAAAGCTGTTTTTCAAGCATGCATGGGTGGTATATTTTTTTTAGTGCTTGTATGTCTAGGGATGTTTTTGTTGTCTTCCTAGCTAAAGACAACCTATCTAGGTTGAAAATTCTTGAGGATCTTTGTATATATGTAAAGGTATAGAGAAAATTCTGAAAGGATCCATAACAAAATTTCAACAGTACTAGGTATGTGTGTGTGTGTGTGTGTGTGTGTGTGTGTGTGACGGTGGGGGGGGGGAGAGAGGGCGGGCGGGAGAGGGGAGTTGTTGAGGGTGGATAGTGGTCAAAGACCCTATTAATGTTAACTGTAGAATTTTAATTTTTTAAAACAAGGAGGGTATGAAGCATTCCAAATAAAATTAAAACAAAGCAATCTCTTGGTTCATAACTTTTTTCCTTCAAGAATGTGTGGACATTGTTTTATTATGTCTGGCACTTAATTCAGTACATTTCTTCAACAATTTTTGGATGCCAACTATGCCTCATTGTAAAGGTGAATACCTTAATGAGGAAAAATGGACTTCATGGAGCTCACAGTAAACTGGAAGATAGAGACCCTAAAATCAACTAATCATACAGGAGAAAAAAATGGTGGCAGGGGCTTTGAAAGGGAGGTACCTGATGTTATGAGAGCGTGTGACAGAATTGACCTGGTCAGGAGGTCAAAAAGGAGCTCCTGAATAAGTGACTATGAAGCAGAAGGAGAAGAGCGCTGAGAGGGAGCTGTAAGGGCAGAATTCCTATGCTGGGAGGTAAGCTTTGCACCTCAGAGAAACTCAGTGAAAGTCCGTGTTTGGCGAGCAGCAGGTGGAGCTGGAGAGGCAGGTAGGAGTCTATGGAAAACCTTATACACCAAACTAAGGATTTGGCTTTTGTCCTGACAGCCATAGGAGACAGTTGGGTGATATAAATATGGGAGTGACATATCAGATTTGTATTACAAAGTGATCACTCTAGATACTGTGTGAGCATTAGATGCAGAGAGAAATAAAGATGAAAGTAGGAAGACAAAAGGAAAGTCAATGACAGTAGGCTGGGAAAGAGATGAAGGTTGCTTGGACTAGAAAGAGAGTGTCTACAGAGATGGAAATGGGTATATTTCAAAGACATTTGGAAGATAACAAATGCTGGGCTCCATGATCAATTGGATATGGGGGATGAAGGAGAAAAAATATGTCAGACAACTCCTAGTTTCTGACTAACGTGATGATGCAAAAGCTGGGATGGCTCAGCGGGTTAAGCGCTTGCATTGAAGCCGTGGAGCCCGAGGATCGAATCCCGGGCCCGGCCCATGCAGACCCATATGCTGAACTGGGGTGTGCCCCCAGTTCAGTTCTTGCCGGGGTCTATGTGGGAGGCTCCCGGCCCAGTTCCTGCCCTGCGCAGCCCTGCGCCCACCTGTGGAGTGAAACTATATGGAAAATTAATGCTGTCAACTATGGAGACTGCTCTGGGCCCTCCCCCTTCTCTCTGTCTCTGTCTCTTTTTCTGTTTGTCAAAATCAATAAAATAAATCTTTAAAGTGATGATGGAGACCTCAATAGAGATGTTATAGAGAGAACCAGGTTTGAAGACTATCATAAATTAATGTGGGATGGGTTGAATTCAATAATCATTTGAAATGTTTAAGTGGAGATGTTGAGTGGACAGTGGTTCTGCAGATCCAGATGCAAGGAGACATCCAAACTGGAGATTTGATTCCACGAGTCAGGCTATAGAACCCTGGGTTTAGTGGAAAGCAAAACCCCTGTCTTCCTCGAGCATAAGTCTCTGTACTTAGACTAGATTGAAGATGAGTGGGAACCAGACATCAGAAAGGCCTCCTAGACTTTCCACCCTGCTCTTTCTCCCAAGAATTGCTCTCTGGTTTGGGTATATCCTCAAGCTAGGAAGCCATTCTCTCTCTTCTGTTAGGGAAACACAACCCAGGCCCCTCTAGAGCAAACACCAGTCTCTTGTGGACCAATTAATGTCACTCTGTTCCTTTGCTGCACCATTTTGGAAATGCTTTGCTTTTGTTACAGATGAAGCTGACCAAGAGGACAGGGAGGATCACTTGAATTCTCAGTCTGGGAGCCCAGGGAAGGTGATTGGCCTGAGGCCTGTGCTAGGATGGTTGCTTTACAAATCCAAGCTGGCCAGAGTTGCAGTGAAGTTGCTGCCCCCAACCGTTCCCTTCACACAGATTCTATTCATCTTGGATTCCTCAGGGAGGAAACACCTGAGGAAGAGTGTGAAGTGGGAGTTCATGACTTATTGTCTGAGTTAGAGATGCTCATGACCAGAAAACAGCTAGTTTGAGCATGACTTTGGGCAGGGCTCCTCTGTATCCCATAGGCCAGGTCCAGCTTCTCTGAATAGCTATGCAACCAGGTCTGTGGATGATGGAGTAAAGGGACCTGTTACTGTCTCTGTCCCCAGTGCCATCTTGATTAGTATCAAGAAGCGCTGTCTCTCAGGGGGCTAGAGAATCCATGCTGAATGAACTGTTAAAACCATAACACGTGGGGTCTGGATGTTAATGAATGCTGACATGAGTCCTCACTTACATTTCTTATCTCAGTTAGATCCTCCCTCTTCTTTGGAATCCAGCTACCCTAGCTGCTGGCCGTGTTGTCATTAGCTGGAGGCTGACAGCGCCTCTGGAACTGAGCTTATTAAGAATAAATGAACCTTGGGTTCAGATCCCTTAGGGGTTTGGTTTTCTGAAGCTAGGCGCAAATAAAAACTCAGCTGCCTAAACTTTGCATTATTACATTTTCTGGGTTATATTCGTCTTCAGGGAATCTGCTTGATGCATTTCTAAGTTGTTTGTTTTGTTTTTAACAGAGGAGATCAGATTTTCAACAACCCTCAATTATCAGAGGAGCCGCTTGTAAAGTGGGAGTTACGGACAGCAAGGTGAGTATGTTAAAATGCTCCTCTCTCCCCAAGCCTTGGTCCTGGCTGCTGACTCAAGTGTGCAGCCACAGCCTTTTGCTCCAGTTAGCATTTGTTGAGTCCCACATAGCTATAGGATTGGAAACGGTTTCTCAGTTTCCTGCTGCCTCATCAGAAAAACTGACAGTTAAATTCCTATTGCTAGGGCTTTAGGACTTTTGCAGATGTGAGGGCTCCTGCTGGGACCCTCATCCCAGGTAGAGTTTGCAGGGTGGGTAGACAGCAGAGTCAGCTTTTGACTGTTCGCTGACGACCATTTAGTCTGGAGGTGATGGTGAGGAGATCAAATTTGGAACTTCCTGATGCTTTTGTCTATGAACAGGTGTCCTTTCAGGAGTCTACATTTGAGCTCAGCACTTTCTCAGTTAAATGTGATCTAAAAGACCAAGGGGGAAAAGTTTCAAGAAGCTCAGTTGTCAGGTGAGGCAGATACCACAGGTCATTGTGGTTGGTTGATTGATCCACCAGGGCATTTGTGTGTCTCCCACTTTCTTGGAAACACCACTTCTAAGGGGCATTAGAGCTCAGCCTGACAAAAGGAAGGCTTAGATATGATGGAATCATGGTGTTTTCTTGGTACATATAATTGTGTGGGCAGAGGAGGTCCCCTGAAGACTTTCTAGGCTGGGATCTTTGTTGAATCCTCAGATAATTATTATCTAGCCACACATTCACATCTTTCTATTTCCTAAAATGAATGTTGACTACAGAAAAGATCCCTCTTACAGTATAATAGCACTTTTCCAGGAGGTACATGCCCCACAGTCCTTTTCTTTTCACATGGGCCTTTGCTCAAGGTGGTAATTTACAACAACAAAAAAGTATAATTATTCAATTGGAAAATCTTTAAATTAGATTGTCTGAGAAATATCATGAAGCTTCTTAAAACAGGCCAGGTGTGAGTATAAAATAATGAGACTTGATGTTTAAATTTTTATATTGTGTGTAAAACAAAAGCAATGATTCTGACCTCTGACTTCCTCTTCTCCAACTTACTTGAGAGTAATTAAGGCAGAGCCCTGGATACCTTTTGTAGAGCATTGCTCTCTTTATTTTATACAAACTTTCATCAAGGGTCCATGTTGCTTCTTCTTTATTTGTTTATCATCTCTAAGGAGGAGAGTTCTCTCTTGATTTGGGGATTGTTGAGGGAGAGAGAAGTTTTCTTCTTGGAGCCTCACTGGGCACATGGTTGCTCTTAGAATTCTCTCAGCTCCTGAACCGGAAGGTTGGTTAGGGTGTATAGTCAACTGCCTAGCATTTTGCAATATTTTGTTTTCATTTTGTCCTATTTCCCAAGAAAAGATTGGGTCAAGTTACCAACTCTACCATTTTAACAAGAAATCTTTCACCTATTCTTCTAATAACAAAGTTTCTCCCATCTTGTGGCTGGTTTCTGCGTAAGAAGCTAGTGTGGGCCTAAAAATCATCTATGTTTCTTAGTAGCATCTTAAGGCACTAGAAATTAAGATAGGCACTTGGCAACACAGGCATTTCTAACATGGGGGTTACACAAACTAGGATGCACACATTTCAGATGACTGTTACTTCTCTTCAAACTAGTCACCTTCAGACTCCATGAACTTGTTGCAACAATTATGCCATTGTTCACAATGCACACACATCTCCTCTTCTGGAGTCGTCCCTCAGGCTGGTTGGCAAATCATATGACCAGTCTCAAAATGATGCTCAGTCTCATTTTAAAAAATCAAAACCAGTACTTTTCCCCAGTATTGCATAGTTGGATCACTTCCACTCACCTTTGTCTTATCAAAATGGACTCTAAACAACTTCAGTTTCTCAAAATCGGATCTACTCTCAAATGATGAATACTTATCAGCCACTATTCGTATTAATGGGGTTCTAAAGAAAATGCCACAGGCTATGAAAGCAATTCCTCAAATGAGGCTCCATGAATTTTTAAAATAGTAATATCTGACTAGTATAGAAACTTTCAAGGAGACTTCTTTGGAAAAAAATACTACGTACTTGCTTAGATGTACAAGTTCAGATAAGTTGGTTAAAAAGAGTCTCATTTGGTTGGGAAAATGAGATTAAGTTGGTTTAAGAAGATTGTCTCATTAGATCTGGGATATGAGATAAATGGTCTCAGTTCTGCCAGTGAACCTGGACAAAGTGTTTAAAATCTCTTGATTTCTAATTCTTCACATTTAAAATGAAGGGGTTTAAACTAGAAAGTCTCTAAGGACTCTTTTAGCTTCAATACAGCACAATTCATTCATCAAACATTTATTGGAAAACTACTATTGTTAGATAATATTCTAGAAAAAGTGATACAAAATTCTTGTCCTAAAAGATCTCAAAATCTAGCCAGGAATATGAATGATATACAATTTTTAAATCATCAATATCATCAGATGATATCCTCCCATACATTATACAATATAATACAATATTTGTTGCTGTGTAAATTGGCAACTTGTTCACCAAATATTTTTCTTTTCTTCCTGAGGACTCTTTTCCCAGACCCCCTTGTAATTAATTAGGTGTGGCCAAGTGACTGGAGTCTGGCTAATCATATGTGGGATATATGTCATTTTAGAACTGGTCCATGAAACCCTCCCCTGTGTGAGCCTTCTCTCTCTTTTCCATCTACTGTCTGAATAGAGAGAACTCCACAGAGCCAGGGGAAAATAGAGCCATAGACAGAAGGAGCCTGGGACCTCTAATGACTGTGTGAAACAGGGTTCTCTCATACATCCTGTGGGCTATGACAAGAGGAAGAAATAGCATGTATTGGGTTAGTCCACTCCACTTTGGGGATAGGTGGTCACAATGGTTAGATTACCCTGCTCAAAATATTTATCTTATAAAGGAAGAGCCTTAAAGTCTTTAGATGCTTGTAGTGAAGGCAGATAGCCATTATAGCAGTACCTCAAGTGGGCAAAGAGCTAAAGGGGGTCCTGGGGGGAGGGGGCTCATGTATCAAAGGAAGAAGGCAGTATAGAAAGGGGGTGAGAGATAGAGCAGCAAGGAACAGGCAACAGCAATATTATTAGAGTAGTTGATTGCTTAACCGCAGGACGTCTGTCTAAAAATATATCTTTGAAAAAAAGGGGGCTGCTATCTAGCACTTTTAGAAAAAGTACAGAGGCAACAGCCATTTTTGGAACTTCATTTTCTCTTTTCTACCCTCTTTAAAAGTGACCTCCAGTTACTTATGAAAGCTCTACAGACAACTGACTCACTAATTCCAATTGTCTGACCCAGACAGTTGACCCACAACTGTCTCTTAGGGTCTTCTACCCTGGCCTCTTTGCCCTGCTGCCACACAGCCTTTGTGGCTCATGACCCTTATGAAAGCCATTCTGTTGGGTACAACTCTCCTTCCCCAGTGACCACTACTGATGCTTCCTCTCTGGCTCTGGAGGAGGGTAAATACTACTCTCCTCTTGTCGAAACATCCCAAAACAAGTGTTGGGAGCTTCTGATTCAAGATGCAAAAACTGCTCTCTCATGGACGCCCCTTACCCACAAAGACCCAGCTAAAAATTTAAGACTTAGAGAAAACACAAAACAGAATAAGCTTATAACAGCAAAGAGTTTGGAAAGAGAGATCATTAGTGAATAAATTATTTCCAGAAATTCCCAGAGGAGGGAAAATTGAAGTGTGTTGATTAGTGACCCCCGCAGAGAAAGCCACCGTGGAGCTTGCAGGGCAGGTGGAAGCTGGTATTACTTGTGAAACCCTTAAAGGTTCTGCACTCTGAGTCAATAGGTATGGGGGTAGTAGTAAGAGGGGGCTGAAAAGAGAAGGGAATTGACTGAAGATGAGCTGCCAAAGTCAGCCCCATTCTCCTCTTCTCCTTGGCCTGCTTTTACAGAACAGCTAGTAGCTTGGGTTTACTCCAAGCCTAAAGAAACAAATAAACAAAAGCCAAAAGCAGAACAACCCAAACTAAGAAATGTTCTCTTTCTCTAAATAAAGGGAACAATCTATGGAGAGCAAAGGCATTGGGGGGTTATTGCTGCCCCAGACTATTGACTGGGGAATACTTTTAAATTAATGAGCACAGAAGTACAGTGCTTTTTAATTACTACATATTTTTTCTAAAGGGGGGGGGGCCCTCTAGGACGCTGACTTAATGTTGTTGGTGCTTGAGGCCCAAAGAGAGTTAAGGGTCCGCGTATTTCAGGTTTCCAACTGCCCTGATTGTCTTTGATGATCATTAAACTGCTAGAGAAACACTGTGTTAAAAGCCAAAGAAGGCCAACTTCCTGATGCACCACTGAGCACAAGAGTGCTCATTCTGCCAGCCTGTTTGATTGTGGTGACTTCCTCGTGCACAACTCAAGTGGCACTTGCTGGGGACATGGAGTTGGAGGCAGCAGCTCCATCCACAGGCCCCGGGGGGGGGGGGGGGCACGGAGGCAACCTGTAGGCCTCCGGTGACCAAGACCAGCCTCTTGCTGAGCCATCCCCTTAGATTCAGATGCCAGAGGACATATGCTTGGAGCAGATGCTTTGTACGAGGCCCATGGTAGCTTCAGACCCATGTCAGTGCTCTGCTTGCTGACTGAGAAGATAGTGTAATTAAATGAGTGGCAAGTACAGTCCTTCTGGGGCAGGGTTTTTTCTACATTGTCCTAGAAACATAAGCTTCTCATTATGAAGAAGAATCCCCTGCTGATATTGGGAAACCCACTCAGCCTGACACCTTCAGTAAGAGGCCCTTAAACAGGGTCTTTTGTTAGGCATCTAAGCCCACTTTTCTGCTCAGTGATGTCTTCCACTTTAAAGTGGAAATTGGGTCAAATAATCTAGAGTTCTTGTCTCTCTTAAAATGGAAAGAATGAGCCTCTGTAAAATAGGGTTTTTAAAAATAGTATTTCTTTAATGCTACCCAAGAGGTACACAAAAGTATATTCAGCTAATTGACAACGAGTCTCTGACATCTTAATTATCCCAAATAGGCTAGGCTTTGAAAAGTCTGTCATGCCTGCAGCTTCGTGCTAAGGGTTTCCCGTGCACTTCTTTCTAATCATGGAAGTCATGGCTAAGTTCTACAAGGTGCAACCTCCCTGCCATGACTTAAACTGATTAGAGACCTGCAGCAGGTGTCTGATGTATATAGAGCTTAGGAAATCCACAGGCTGGCTGTGGTGCCTATAATGTCAAATGGCATGAAAACTCTGCCAAACTGGGACATTCTGGGCCAGCCTCAGAAATCTGGACTGGCATTAGGGACAATTTGTAGGAGGAGCAGAAATGGGACAGCACACTGAGAGAAGGCAGGGCACGATGATACAGAAGAATCCGGGACTGCATAATAACCGTGAGCATATGAGGGTGGAGAGACTGTGAGGTAGAGAAGCATTGTGTGACGAGAGGCTGACTTGGTTTGTGGGGACAGGAGCAGCAGAAGCAGAAATAGAGGACCCATGTCAGTGTTAATGGTAGAGTTCAGAGTAGGGATTAATGAAGCCCTTTGACGGAGAGAATGTCTGAGCTAGGCTCCTGTGTTCCCTCGAGGCCTGGGATGCACATGTTTCTGAGCTTTGTGTCACTCCCTTGCTTTCATGCATGTCCCTGTGACAGTCTCCCATACCGTGAACTGGCCTGAATGGGCCTCTGGTTTTTTGCAGTGCAAAGATTCTGGCTAAACCTGTCAACCCATTCATCCTGCCTTTCTAGCTGGACAAGGTCTTTTTATTTTTTTAATTATTTTTTATTTAAGTAAAGTTGATATACAATCTTTTATTGGTTATATTACTTTCGGGTACACATAGTGATTTGACATTTTTATGCCTTATAATGTAATCACCCCACTAATTTTAGTAATCATCTTTCACCTTATAAGCTAATCACAATATTGACTATATTCTTCTTCCTCTTTTCACCCATCCCTCACTCCTCCTTTCTGGTAACCATCCCTTTGGTCTCTATTTCTGAGTCTGTTTTTATTAGGTTTTGCTTTTAGATTCCACATATAAGTGAAACCATACAGTATTTGTCTTTCTCTGCCTGACTTATTTCACTTAACATAATATCCTCTATATCCATCCGTGTTGTCACAAATGGCAAGATTTTATTCTTTTTTACTGCTGCATAATATCCCATTATATATATATGTACCACCTCTTTTTTTAATTTATTCATCATTCAATGAACACCTAGGTTGCTTTCCTATGTTGACTATTGTAAATAATGCTGCAGTGACCATAGGGGTGCATATGACTTTTTGAATGAGTCTTGTTTTCTTTGGATAAATACCCAGCAGTGGGATTGTTGGGATGCATGGTAGATCTATTTTTAGTTTTTTTTATGAATCTCCACACTGTATTTTTTTATAGGAGCTATGCTATAAACAGTGTGCAAGCGTGGACAAGCTCTTTTGAAATCAGTTTCCTGGGGAGGTGATGAAGTAACCTAGGTATTGAAAGGACGTTGTCTGAAAAGGTAAATCAGCATTGTTTCCTAAAGCCTGAGAGCAGGACACCCAGGCAGGCTCTTCTTCGTGGGAGTGCAGAAGATGGTGGGGAAGGGCAGTGAGGGGAAAGTGTGGCATGCTTGGGCATTATGGCAGAAACTCTATTTCCAGCATCTTCACCACCAAGGACTTCCTTCCCATTGTGTCCCCTCTCCCCACGAGTACTTCAATTTTTCTCCATGGACACTAGGTTTTGGAAAGATTTAATCTAGCAAACCAATGCTATTCATTTAGGTAATAAATCATTTTTCCATTGGAATAGATATGAATCCTATCCATAAACTACAGTGCATAATTCTTACTTTCATAATCTTCCATTTCCTTAATTTGACCCTGAATCCCCACTTCGCTGAGTTGGGAGGAAATTTAACCTCAGTCGTTCTTGAAGTTCTATGTCCCAAGTGAGGTAGAGAGTAGGATAAGGTACTGGTCATTGATGCATTTGCACTCAATTCTGAAATCTCCATGGTCTCTTCAGGCCCATAGCTGCACCTCCCATACCTTGTGGCTGGAAACACAGGACTAGGGACCTTATCTCTGAGTGTGGTATGCAGCTGTCCCCTCTCAGGTCTGGCCCTTGCCGGAGAACATTGTCTTGTAACAGATTAGCGGTCCAAGCTCTTTTTCTTCTCCTGGACCAGTCGAGAAATCTTTGATTTTTTGTTGGGGAGAGCTTGCCCCTGTAAAATTCATGTGGATGATAGGTTGAGCCAGAAGCCCAGTACCTGTGGGAAATCTGTAAATGGAACTTGGACATTCACACACACATACACACAAGTGAACAAATGTGAGCATGTGAGTATGTACATGTATACATTCACGTGTATGCTCATGTGGATTAACATTGTCTCTAAAATAATTTTCTCTCTCAGAATAAAATAATAAACACATAGATGGAGTGACCCTGTGTCTGAGGTAACATGATAAGTATAAATAAGACTGTGGAATTTCTACAGTTTCCCATGATTGAGTCCCAAAGAGAAGAAGAACCACGTGGATTAGAGACACTTGTAGACTAAATTCTGTGAAGCAAGTCAATGAACTATCGGCTTAGTCTCATTAACTTTAGAGAGATCCCAGATGAGGCTTTATTTCTAACATATCTTGTTACAAAGAAGTAAAAACCTGCAAATGCCCCTTGATGCCGTTAACTGCTGCCCGCATCATTTTGACTCTGGGCCTCTGCAGAAGGAACCAAGTAACCTCGAACTTAGAGATAGGTTTTCTTTCTGGGCTCCTAAGTTTCTCTTCCAAGTGCCTTCCTGCCTGTCTTCCAGACTGCATGGAAATGGCTTCTTCTTTCTGTGTTTCTTTCAGTTGTTGGCTAATAGCCTTAAAACTGTAGACCTGTCCCTTCTGGTTAGAAGGTGCTGGCTCATCAAGTCCATGGTTTTTTTTTTAATATGCTTTTTGTGCCCTGTGGTGGGAAAGAGGGAAAGGCAGAGTAAAAATACCTTTGCAGTGTTAGTGCTTGAAGTTTAGTGTATTTAGGACTTCCATGTACATTATTTCATCTGACCTCAGTCAGCCCTGCAGAGTGGTGGTATTGGTTATTTACACATGTGAAAACTGGGGCTCAGAGAGGTGGAAGGATTTGCTCACGGTCACAGAGCAAAGGTGAAACTGGAAGCCAGCTCTCCTGTTTCCGACTCTTGCCTGCTTCTCAATGGCTACTAGTCAGTAGACATATGAGGAGCTTTTAATATGAAATGAGCACCCTTCAGGCCCTGAATAAGTGACAAGTATTGGACACAGTTCTTGCCCTCAAGTAGCATATATACAGGGTCCAGCTGAAGTAACACCCCCTTTTTAGGAGCTGGTCAACTTGAACAAGGGTGTTACCTCTGCTGGACCCTGTAGTTAGTTAAATGTTTTTATGTGG
The DNA here is from genome assembly GCA_004027555.1 of Craseonycteris thonglongyai. Taxonomy (NCBI): domain Eukaryota; kingdom Metazoa; phylum Chordata; class Mammalia; order Chiroptera; family Craseonycteridae; genus Craseonycteris; species Craseonycteris thonglongyai. The sequence continues at coordinate 63,149 of PVKE010001134.1, read as the reverse complement.
TGCCCTTCTAGGTCAAGCAGAGACATAATCCATGCCCTGAAAAGCTTACAGCCTAAAAGGAAGTCATTGTCAGCCCTCTGCTCCCTCGTTAGGTGCAGAAAGCCCCATGCGAGCTGGTTGTATTTATTTGTTGTTTATTTATTTATTTATTTACTTTGCTCATGAGCTCTAAGTAAATAGACCCCCTGGAGACCTTGGCCCATCCCAGAGTTTGAAGAGCGTGGTGAGATGTTCTCCACCAACCATCATTTCCCCCCCTTTTCTTCTGTTTATTTTCTCACTCTGATCAGGTACCTGAGGCCAGTCTGTCCTTTGCTGACCAGGAAGAAGATAGAAGAATTGGTTTGGGGCTGATCTGGGACAGACATTGTTGGCAACAGGGTACCCCCATTTCTTCCCCTGCTGTTGGTAGCCTTGACTTAAATGGAGAGAAAGGAGGGGTTTGGGTTGGGAGCAGGTGATCAGAAGCAAAGAGGGAAAAGCAGTGGAAATGATGTCGTGTCCATTCCTTGTTTATTCCTTCGCACTGGGCTTGATTCCCCTACGGTAGGAAATGGACAAAGGTGTCCTTGTGGCAGGCTAGGCTAGGGGTGAGGAAGCTTATGAAATGCTGAGGCTCTGGCCCCACAGTGCTGCTTGGGCCCCAGAAAAAATAAATGTGGCCTGAGTTGGGCAGGAAGATGTTCTCCCTGACTGCCACAGCAGGCTACCCAGTGCCAGGCAGGGAAGTCGGTCCCTGGTCCCAGCGGGCATCCTGTGATGACCGCGAGCAGCAGTGGCGGTGGGGAAGGACACAGCACAGTCATGGCTATGAACAGGTGGGGACAGGAGCCAGGGATCCTGAAGCTGACAGACTGCTCTGGGGGCGTCCGGGTGTGTCCCATAGTAACATGCGGGTGCTAGTCAAGTTTCAGCAGGAGTAGAGGCCTTGGAACCATTGTGACATAATCCAGGTGACATTTGGGGGTCTGAGCACAAGGAGGCTTTGTTATAAGGGGTGAGCTCTGTGAACACAAACCTTATACAAGAGATAATGTTCAAGTATAAAATCTTGTTCCTATTATAATGGAATTTTCTACCTTTTTTCCCTAGTTTTATCTATTTTTTTCTACATACCTCTCATCTAGTTTATATATATTGTCTCTTCCTTCTTTTATTCACAAAGCAACAAGATCTTTTCCTTTCTGTTTTTTCTCAGCTCTATCCACCACGCAGACCTGACTTACTCCAGTTGTTCTAGGCAGGAATCATCCTCCAGACTGAGCAAATCAACTCATCAAAACCTCCATGAATGGTTCTCTCTTTTGTACAAGGAACAGACAGCAGACAAATGCTATTTAAAGCCATAAGACTGGAGGAGATTTCTGGGGAGTGAATGTAATGAGAAAAGAGGACCGCGCTCTGAGACAGTCGATATTTAGAGATCCAACAGAGCTAGAGTGAGAAGTTGGTCTCTGAAGTTGGTTCAAAGACCTGCCATCTGACTCTGACCCTGCTGATGGGTGACCAGAAACAAGTTACTTAATCTCCTTATGGTACATTTGTCTTTGCATGTGAAGTAAGAGCCATCTCACTGAGACTTCAATGAGGCAATGAAGGGGCATCTCTCTGTCAAGTGTCCAGTGCTGTATATGTTACTGTTATTTCCATAGGACCCATCCATACCCTCCTGATGTGTGTTCTCATCTTCTGACCTCTACACTCATCCTGCTGACCTCTGCATTCATCCTTTCTGCCTCCTCTCCTGGGTCTTGGATTCCTATTTTGTAGGGACCCCTACTTTTTATTGGGTCATTCTCATTCACATCAAACATATGCTGTAATAGCTCCCAGCTTAGAAAAAAGTTAACACTGCATTTCTCTCCTGCTACAGGTTCATTTCTCTGCTTTTCTCTGCAGTAAATGGATTCAGCAAAGGTATTGGTGGTACTCCCTGTCTTCACTTCTTCCAGTTCCACTTGAAATCACCCAAACAGGCGTTTATCCACACCACACCACAAAACCAGTCTTGTCAAGGTCACCATGACCTCCCTGCTGCAAATTTAGTGGTTCAGTGCTGGTCCCGCTGTCCTCAGCCTCCCAGCAGAGTGTGGTACTACTCACTTCTTGTCTCCTGAAACCTTTGGCCTCTGGGACTCACCCTTCTGGTTTGCCTCCTGCTCCTACCTCTTACTCACTCTGCCTCTCACAGACCTCTAAGCATTGTCTGCATCAGAGCACAGTCTTCTTTTCTCATTGCATTCACTTCCCAGGAAATCTCCTCATCTTAGGGCTTTAAATAGCACTAATCTGCTGTCAGTTTTTTATATAAGTCTTCAGACTTGTGTGTGCAATTACTTAACATCTCCCCATCTTACCTTCTCTTACTCTATATCCACTCCACATCAACTGTATCTTACCTCCCAGCCATAATGATCTCTCTGACTCTACAGTAGACCCCTAACTGTTCTTGCATCTACACTTGCCTTCCTGTAGTGATTACTAGGTGGCAGCAAGAGTTAGCCTTTTTTAAACTCCTTTAAAAAATGTAATTCTTATTACATTATTCTCTTGCTCAAAGCTCTTTAATAGCTTCATGTAATATTGTAAAACCTCCCAGGACGCCAAGATCACCTTCTAGTGGTAGCTGTGACCTCATCTCTGACCACTCCCCTGTCCATCCCTCTGCTTCACCCTCATTGGCCCACTTGCTGTTCTTAGAATGTGTCAAGGGTGCTTCCCACTCAGGGCTGCTACCTTGTTCTTCCCTGAGCTGGAACCCCTTCTCTCAGAGAGTAGATGGCCCATTGTAATTGTTCTCAATTGCTGCAGTGGTGACAAATGGCCACGGATTTAGCAGCTTTAAACCACCCTGCTCAGGGTCTCACAGTTCTGTAGGTCAGTGAACTGGCACGATGGGGCTGGGCTTTCTGCTCAGGGTCTCCCGAAGATGATGTCAAGATGTCGGGTGCCAGACTTTTCCCAGAAGGCCCTGGGAAAGCATTGGCTTCCATTGCTCACTCAGGTGGGTGGCAGAATTCAGCTGCTTGTGGGACTGAGGTCCCCACTTTTCTTCCTCTCAGCTTCGAGAGGCAGCCCATATCTTGATGTGGCCCTTCCATTTTCATGACAGCAAGGGAGTGTGTTGAGTCCTCGTACTTTGAATCATGCTGACTTCCTCTTTTGCTCTGGTTTTCTGCTGTGAAGGACTCACCTGACGACCTTGGGCCCACCCCCATATTCCTGGATGATCTCCCTAATTTAAAGTCAACTGAAAATACATGGTGATGGGAACAGAACTGAGTCTGGGTGGTGAGCACATAATGCATCACATACAATACATAGATGATGTAACATAGAATTGTTCACCTGAAACCCACGTAATTTTTGCCAACCAATGTCACCCCAATAAATTTAACAATTAAAAATAAAGTTACTTAACTTTCAAATAAATAAATAAATCCAATGACAGTTATAATAACTGTTCCATTTCTGAATAAAATGCAAAGGCTGCAAAAACAAAAGAACGTCAACTTCGTAGGGACCTTAATTAGTCCCTTTTACCATGTAATGCACCATAGTAACATGTTTACAAGACTAAGACCAGAGGACAGAGATGGTGGGGACCAGCGTTCTCCCTCACTTTAGCCATTTGGTCAATGTCACCTAAGTCTCTGGCTCCCTAATCTAAACAGGGCCTCACCACCCCATTCTGCCTTCTCTCTCTAACTCTTCTCCCTGCATGCTTTTCTTCAGAGCACTTATCAATGTGTATATTTGGTTATTTGACTATCTGTTTATATTCACTAGGGTGTCAGCTATCTGATGGCTGGGACTTTGTTTTATTTACTGCTACATACACAGCACCCTGAATTGTGCCTAGAACACAGTAGGTGCCTAGTAAGTACTTGTTGAGTAAAAGTAAAGAAGTGACATGTCTCCTCCACAATAATCCAGATTTTCTATCTTAAACAATTATCTGGTTCTCTGTTTCTTAAAATACCTCTCCAGCAGTTTATCAGTCATTAGTCAGCAGATACTGAAACACATTTTACAAACCCCACCCTGTTCTGGGAAAACCCTAGGCTATGCTGTGTCTCAGATTTGAGGAGCTTTCAGTCTTTGATAGACTCTTGAGACATTCTAAGAGCAAAATAAAGGGTGTGACTTTTACCCCACAACTCTGATGAAAGAAATGTCACATTCCTTTATCTTCCCTGATTAACGTGAATCTGTTTTGAGGCCCCATGCTCTTGGCTGATAGGAAATATCCAGCCCTTATTATTCATGGATAATTCAAAAATGAAATAGATGCTTTCCTCAGGGAACTTACTGTTTAATAAATTTGATTTGATGTATTCATTATACATCATTTTTACATGTCATCAGTGTGCAGATGGGCTAAGTGATAAATGAGAGATGCTGGAAACATGCTTTTAGAGTACATGGTGAGGAGAAAGAGTGGGCATAGAAATTAACTGGAGCTGGGGTTGCACATGAGCTAGATCTTGGTAGATGGGTAGAGCCTGGACAGTTGATGATAGAATAGGGAGGCAATATCGAAGAGGAAGGTGTGAGCACAAATGTGCAAAATGGAAAAAAATGCTATATGTAGGGAATAACAGGGAGTGATGGAGAAGAGGGTAAAGAAGAAAAACAAACAGCCCTATCACACATACTATCCCAAATCAATTTGAGCTTTCAGATTATAGATCTAAATGTCCTTAACCAAAAATAAAACTTCTACAAGATAAAATAGGACCTCTGGATAGGAAATGGGTTTTTAAACAGGACAGTAAAGATGAGATCAGAAAGAAAAAGTGATAAATTGAACTTCATTGGAATTTAAAATCCCTATTCATCAACAGATGTTATTAAGAGAGTTAAAAGGCAAGCAACACAGTGGGAGAAGATACTTGGAACATATATAAAACAAGGAACTTGCATCAAGAATACATGAATAAGTTCTATTAAACCCATAAGAAAATAATAGACAATCCAATGGAAAAATGGGCAAAAGATTTGAATAGGCACTTCATAAAAAAGATTATTCAAATAAGCATTAAATATATAACAATTTAATTAGTCATGGGAAATCCAAATCAAAACCAAAGTAAAATAACACCCTATACTCACTAGAACAGGCTAAAACCTAAGACTGATAATACCAAGTTTTAGCAAGAATATGGAGCAAGGTATATTCTCATATATTGCTGGTGGAAAAGGAAATTAGCACAAACGCTTTAGAAAATAATTAGACATTATCTAGTAATATTAAAAATACACGTATCCTAGGATCTAGCAATTTCACTCCTGGGTATATATATCCAACAGAAATCCATACACATGAGCACCAAGAAAAGTGTATAAGAGCAGTGTTATTCATGATAACCTCACATTGGAAAGAACCCTAACTCATATCTTAACAGCAGAATGGATGAATGAATGTGATATATTTGTGTGATGAAATGCTAGACAATCAAGAAAATAAATAAAATATAGCCACCCACAGCAACATGGATAAAGCTAAATGATAAAATGTTAAATGAAAGAAACCAAACATATAAAGTATATGATTCCATTTAAGTCAGTTCAAAACAAAGTGTAACTAAGATATTCAGGGATAAAGTTTATGTAAAAAAAACAAACCAGTAAAGAAACAAAAAGGACTGATTTCAAAAAAAAATTGAAAATGTTGGTTTTCTTTGTGGAGACGGCAGGGCAGGGTCCCGGAGGGGTGCTGAAAGTTCTCTTCTTGACCTTGATGGTGGTCACGCAGGGTTGAACTTTGTGGAAAATCATTAAGCTACACAGTTTTGATTTTGGTGCTTTTTAAAAGATATTATAGTTCTCAACCAAACAGGAACAAAAAAATAAGCCTAGGAATGTAGGTTCAGAAGAGACCGTTCAGCATTTGGAATGCTAGGCTGAATCTGGATTTTATGCTGTAGGGTAGAAAGCCATTGAAGTGCTTATATTTTGGTAGAAAGGTGATCTTTTTACTTACACTATAACACTACCAGAAATCCAAACAATAAAAACTATATCACAATTTTTACATTTAAGCCTTTTTAGCACTCTTGCTTGATAAGTGGATAAAAAAATAATATAGTCATAATTTTTCAATACTGTATAAAAAGAAATAGGTCATAAGAATATTCCATGTAACTAACCAGTCTTCATAATAATTCTTTGACTTTATAATATTCAATTCAGTAGATTTATTTTAATTTACTTAACCATTCTCTTATTATTGCTTTAAATTCATTATGACATTTCATTATTTTAATATAGACAATACCTCATAAACATAATTTCCTCACTGAATGAGTGCCTTAGAATATGTTCTCAGAAATATTATTTTTTAAGGTCAAAGATTATGAATGTTTTAATGAATGTTGATATTTGCAAATTACTTTCCAAAAGGTTTTTTCTAGTTAATATTGCCAGCCACTATGTATGAGCAGACTCATTCATTTAGTAGTTCAGCAAATATTTAATGAACAACTAGTATATGCCAGGATTATCTCAGCTGTCAGTTCAATGTCAAATTAGGAAGACACAAAAATTGACTACAATTGAGGGGTTGGGAAAGGTACCCCAAAAGACCAGATGCACATAGCCAATTAGCCGTGAATGTGTTGTGGCTGTGTTTTGAGAGATGCTAAAGTCCATTGGTGGTTCTTGAACAGTGGCTGATATGAATAGAACGGGGCTTTGGGAAGATTGCTTTGGCATTTGGTTGTAGGAGAGATGGGTTGGGGGAGTGTCTGGTGCCAGTGACTATTGTGTGAAGTGTTGAAGTGAAAAGCTGTGAGGGTTCCTGACCTAGGGACGAACTAGGGAAAGGACATCAGGGGAGAGATGTAAGTGACTGTAGCACTAATTAACAAGTTAGGAGATAATGCATAAGCCATGTAAAATGTCATAGTACAAAACACAGAGTATTATCAGACCATTAGGGTTGACGATGCCACACTGCAGATGGCTGATTGACTTTAGGGTCTAATTGTGACACTCATCCGCCCTGCTCAATGCCACACACAACCTGATGGTTAGATAATTATGTGGCCCAATTAGTGTGTCTCTGGGAACTGTAATGTCTCTATTCCTAATTTTCTGTGTGTTTAAAAATACACCCTAAATGATACTTGAAGGTAGCTTTTTGCATCTCATATATATTGTGATTTTCCCAGGATGCTACTGGCCTTACACCATAATAGACTCTGACTGATACATTTGTTCTTGCGACACCATTATAATTTACGGCTGAAAATGAACACAAGTGGCATCAAAATGCTCCTCCACAGCTTTTACCAGCTTTGTTCATAAAGCGAGGAGGCCATAAATCAGGTAGATGCTAAACATCCGAGTTGAAGCTGCATCTCTAGGTCTGAGCCCAGGGGCTGTGGGCTGGCACTGATGTGTGCCTGGGAACCGTTTAGGCTGTCTTCCCTGCCAGAGCATATGGGACGGCACTAACTGAGAATTACAGGCTCGGGAGCCTGAAACCCCACAAAAAGTAATGAATTGTAAAGTTTACACAGAGAGGGGGGAAATGGAACAAGTATAACTTAGAAAAATGGCTTGGTTTAGCAGCCCTTCATCTACTGTTCGTTTTGCTTCTTTTTATGGGCAGTGGGTGTTTAGGTCACTCGGGCCATCGCTGTCCCAGCACGTGTGGGAATCGCACGTGTCAGGGCTACAAGCTTCCAAACCAATGCAATGAGATTTGGAATGCTCAGGAGACTTTGATTCGACATTAATAATTTAATATCATGTAAAACCACGAGCAAGTCCTGAAAGACTAACATCTACCTAAGAAAAAGAACTTAGCTGTCCACATTTTCCTCTGTTTCCATTGGCTGCCTGTTAGTTTCTCTGACCTCTTCTTCACCTGTTTTCACGTAATTTATGATTTCTCTGCGTCCCTCAGTATTTTCTTCCTAATTTATAGAGCCAACACTTATTTGCTCTCTTGTGTGCTTCTTGGAACATTGCAAGCTCAGTCAACAATCTTCTAGAACAATATATCTGCCATTTGTTGAAAACTTACTGTGTTCTAGGCATCTGCCGGTTCTTTATATATATTATTTCTATAAGATTATCACTGTGTTGTATCGGAGACAGTGAAAGCCCAGACTGCTTAAATACAAGGGCTGTCCTGAAAAAACTCCAGCCATTGTCAGTATAATAAGAACAGTTACATGGCTGGATACTTCCTGGACAGCCTTTATAGTATCTAAGATCACACACCAGTAGTGGCTTTTCTGGTATCAGAATCCATATCTGACTGGCTGAAACCCTTATTTTTCTTTCCATGTTGATTTTCTGCTTCCCCTCAAGAACTGAAAATAATTTGAACCCAATTTTGCCCCCTCAAGAATTTGGATGTTCGATGCCTTATCAAATTTATCTGCACATCTGCTCTTCTCATTATACCTCGGGGCCCCAAGAGTGGTTAATGCCTTGCTGGGCTTCAAGCTACAACTCTCCTGGACTCAGAGGTCTGGCTGAAGGTTTTCAGAGACAAAAGAAAATCCTATTTGCTCCAAGCTTCAGACATTGAACAGGTTTGCTACTGAATATGGGGCCTGTGCTGAAACTGAAAAATGTCTCTAACCATGTCCCCATCTGGCAGATGAATCTTGCCGTCATCATGCAAGTCACCGACCACATCTCATATGCCCTGGGTTGTCCCCTGAAAAAGAATTGCCTTCCCAAGTGACTTGTTAGGCCTGAATCACTGCTGCATACATCACCCAGGCAAATCAGATCAAGCCAAGAGTGAATTCATGCACATGTTGAAGAGTGATTTCACCAGATAAAATACATAATGTGTCACATTTGATCTAACACCCACCAGAGTGACCTTGTCTTGTTGCTTATTAGGAAAGGGAAGTAGAGAACCACAATGCAGTTATTGTTGAGTCCATAGCAAGGACAGATCCTAAAACAATGCTGCGTTTTTAGGAGTTTTCATCCTTCAAACACACTCAAAAGTAGAGAAAATAGTCAAATGAAGCTTCATATGCCCATAAATCAGATTAAACAATTCATAAGCTATTACACCATGAAAAACTTACAATAATGCCCAACACTTTAGGGATCAAATCCAAAAATAAAGACATAGTCACTAGGTTGATATGTCTTATATTATGGATTATAGCTCATTGAAAGTTCATATTCACCTTTGAATTTCCTTCCTTTCATTGAAATGTGGTTAAAATCTCCCAATCATCTGGTTATCTGTTTTATTGCTCTAGAAATTTTCATATCAAACCAAGCAGGTACATGTATATTTTAAAAGATTTTTGTTGGGATTCCAGGATATTTCCGGAATGGAAACGGGTTGAGTTTCTTGCAACCATGAAGTCCAGTGATCAAATCCTTGGCCTCAGCCCATGCAAACCCATGTGCTAAACTGCAGTGCAACTGGTAACCGGCAGGATGGTGGTAAAGGTTCTCATCTACCATGTGGGAGGCCCCCACTTTGATTCCTGCCCCACATGGCCCCACACCCACCTGTGTGAAATGAAACTAGTCACAACTTAATTATGTACAATTATGGAGACTACTCTGGGTCCTCCCCCTCTTCTCTCTCTCTCTCATTTCTTTCTCTCTCTCTCTCTCTCTCTCTCTCTCTCTCTCTCTCTCTCTCTCTCTCTCTCTCTCTCATACACACACACACACACACACACACAATAAAACAAATCTTAAAAAAAAAAAAGATTTTGTTGCATCTGCTTCATTTATTCCTAAAAACCCACTTTTGGAGGTCAGCGTAGGATATCAGTTTATACGCCTTGTGTGTAGCAAAGAACAGAAGTAACATGAGTCAAACTTAAATTCCCTGTTCCTTTTTCTCATCATAGATACTCATTTATTTGTTTTAAAAAATCTTTACTGAATGCTTACTACATGCTAGACTCTGCTAGACCTAGACAATAAATATGACCCCCCTCCCCCCAAAAAAGCAAAGGTAGCATGGTGTTGGAAGAAGCATTGACTCTGCCAAATACTAGATGTTCAACATATGGGCATGAACAATATTTATAACAATAACAATATTGGTATTATCATTATGTACTATCAGGATAAGGTCTTGCCCTTAAGAAGCTTTCAGCCTCATTGGGTGAGACAGACATTCAATAATAGGTGCAGCAAGGTTATAAACAAATACTCTGATAGAATTATCCCGGGGTTGTAGTAAGGAAAATAAAGAAGGGATTAATTGTATGTAGGATGGGTAATAATTAAACTGATGCAGTACAGACTCAGTAGGTGCCCTCCAGGTGGGGGTTTGGGGTGCAGGTGATAGTGACAAGATAGCAATCCCGTGAAGAGAAGAGTCTGAGGAATGGCACAGAGGTGTAAATTCACAGAGGGCTCATGCCACTCCCAATATGTTCCAGGACTGAACTGGTGGCTAGGAAGCACCATCAGAAACAACCTTTATGTCTCTGCACTATAGCCTGTAAGCGGTGATGAGCCACTGAAGAATGTGTCACCGGACTCGATCCAGGAGCTGTGGGTGATGTATGTAGCCACACTGCCCAGAATAGGAGAACCTAGTTAGTAATTGTTGGGAAAAAATGGTTAAATAAGTATTATATCTTACTGCGTTCCAAAGAGGCCTGTTGTAAAAGCTGAAGTACAATGATAACAAGAAGCTTAAGGACAATGTATCATCATTGTGGGTGATGAGGTGCTTTCTGATCAATCTCACCTATAACCAGAGTTTGGTACTTGCTCTCCCCCTCCCCGCCCCCCTTTTTTTAAGACCTATTATTTTATTGTTTTTGACAGTCAGAGAGAGAGACACACACACACACACACACACACACACACACACACACAGAAGGGGGAGGGCCCAGAGCAGTCTCCATAGTTGTACGTCATCAGTTTTCAACATGGTTTCATTCCACACAAGTGGGCGGGGGCTGCACAGGGGCAGGAACTGGGCTGGGGGCCTCCCGGATGGGAAGCACACCCCAGTTTAGCATATGGGTCCACACAGGCCAGGGCCAGGATTTGATCCTTGGTCCCCGGGGCTGCAAAGTGAGCACTTAACCCATTGAGCCATCCGGGCTTCCCCACTTGCTCCCCTTATGACTCCCTATGTCCATGAATTCTGTTGTGACCTCCTACCCAGACACCAAAGCTGGATCCCTAGAGTCAGCTTCAACTCCTCCATCTTACTCAGATTACCTCTGACCATTACTCCGTCCAAGATCTAGAAAATTACTAAGTCCTAGATTTTATCACCTGAATGTTCATATCTAGTCCCTGTCTTTGTTCCCACCTGCTATTGTCTTAGCACAGGCCCTTGTGCTCTCTCACCTGGACCAACATCTACTAACTAGTTCCCCTGCCCCCAGTTTTATAAGCTTGCCATTACCCACATTCCCAGATCAAATCCTACAACTCCTGTGTGTAAAATTCTTCACCAGCACTTATAGGATAAAGTTCAAAGGCAGGAAAGGTGTTTTCTGGTGTGGCCTCCTGCCCAACCACCAGTTCAGTCACTGCCTATTTGGAGTTCCATGAACCCTCCATACCTTCCTGTGTACACTAATGTGGATACTAATACAATGTCATTAAGCAGAGGCCCCGTGTGCCAGTCTCAAAACATGATCATGATCTCCTCCAAAAACTACATAGTCCATGAACTAAAAAAGAAATTTGCAGCCAACTGTTTCTTATTTGTTTGTTTAATGGCTATTCTTGAACACTTTAAAGGGACTCAATCTTGGGAAACATTTCTCTTTTTACAACTCTTTTCTCTTCCATCCTTTTTTTTTTTTTTTTTGCATATTATAAATACTCCCCATTTCTCTCCTCAGAACCACCCCTGCTCAGCCCTCCCCGAGCCCTTGCTCTGATCACTCTTATCCTTCTATTCCTCCCTCTGCTCCAGATTCTGTGCTACATAAGGCTGTCGGACCAGAGGGCCAAAATAGGCCGCAATGGATTGGACAGACAAAGCCAGATACCTCCTAGTGAGCAGAGAGAGAGAAAACAGGCTGGGAATATACACTATCACCATTTGAGTTTCATTGCACAAAGATGAATAAGCCATCTGTGATGACGGACACCTCGCTCCCCAGTGGTGTGTACATCATCATTTCATGTTTATTTTTGTTGTAGGCAACTTTCATCTTGTAGGTGACATTGCCAACATGATCACGAGCCAGGAAAGCTTGCTTACTGGAAGAGAGGTGGAGGGCAGCTTGTGTTAGGGGAACTGTCCCTGCCAGGAAGCTGGGGCTGCCGGTTTTCTTTCTCTGAATTCACACTTCAGGCTGCTCTCGGCTGGCATTGCCTGCGACACTTTAGAGAGGTGTTTGGGGTTGGTGGTCCTGAGGGTAAAGAGCAGAAGGCAGCCAGGGCTGAACCAGCAGACTGCTTCAGCTTTGGGGGGTTTCTTGCTGTTTGTCATTTGTCACTGTTCCCTGGCCTGCTGGCCACCCATGCACAACCTCTTTAGCATTCCTGATTTCTGCCTTAGCCTGGCTCCTTGCTTAACCACATGCTCCAGGAGCTCCAGGGTCTTCCAGTGTTTATGTCACCTTGACATCGGGTCGTGTTGCTTACCTAGCCTTTGACCCACTGCTGCTTTCATCCCTGCATTCTGTTTCCCTGGGACCTGCTGCCTCCTGCTTCTGGCCTGACTGCTTAGGACCTAAGAGAATTTAGCAGCAGGAGGTGATGAGTAAATTAAGGGCATGTTAAGGGAAGGGATTAAATGGACAAAGTTGGGCTGAAGAGAAGGTTAGTTAGAAAAACTGTGTAGTATCATTTTTTATCTTGGTGGCACATTGGAGTTACCAGAGAGTTTTTAAAGAAATGCTTGGCCCCCAAACCAGTTAAATTGAATTTTTTTGGATGGGGCCTAAGGAGGCTCCAGTGATATTTTCCCCAGGTCTTCTTGCCCTTTTATGATTCCCTTCCATTGAGTGTGAGCAGGACTTGCTTCTAATGAATAGAATAAGGTGGAAGTGAACATACTTGGAGACTAGTCCTGTAAGGCATGTGGTATTGCTTTCTGGTTCTCTTAGATCACTTGCTTTGGAGACAGCCAAATGTTATGTTATGAGTGGCCCCATAGAAAGGACTATGTGGTGAGGAACTCTGGCCAACAGCCACATGAGTGAGCTTGAAGGTCTGTCCTCCCACCCCAGTCAAATCTCATGGGACTGCAGCTCCAGCTGACACCTTGATTGAAACTTTAAATCAGAAAATCCTGGCTAAGCTGCTTTGATTCCTGACCCACAGAAACTGTAAGATAATAAATGTATGTTTTCTAAGCCACTAAGCTGTGGAATAATTTGTTACATAGCAATAAATAACTAATATAGGGATCAAGCAACTGTTCTTTTTACAAATTTCCCAGGTGATGCTAAAGTGTAGCGTCTGGCATCAATGATTGAATGAGAGAGGAGCATGGGAGCTGACTTGGAAGAGAATGGATACAATGTATCAGTAACTGTGCTCTCCACATTTATATCTGGTGTCTCGCTGATTTCACAACACCCTCCATGAATTACATGGTATCATCTCTCCTTTACAGACAAGGAAACTGAGGTTTGGCACAACACATTTGCCCAAGCTAGGAAGTCTTAAACCCCAAGCCTAGCCTTAGTCAGAAACCTGTGTGTCTCTGCTGTTTGTGATGCAGCACCCCCTGATCCCTGGAGACAGAGCTTGGACCAAGGAGAGAAGTCTGGTGCCTGCTGAGCCAGGAGCTGTAATTTCCCTGCTTGTTAGTTGTTTGTACCTGGGTTTGCCTTCTGCTCCAGTGGCTGCTAAGTGCTCACCAGAGGGAGTGCTGATTACATGCTCACCAGGGATGTTACGTGTAGCAGCATCCAGCACTCAGTACCTGTTTGCTGGGGACGCCTGAGGCAAGAGCGGTTTTGAAGAGAAGAGGCCAGGCCACGCTGTGCAGCCCGCCCAGCCAGCATGGATCAAATGGGAGCTCTCCCTTCATTCCTTGGAGAAGACTCGTGGGCCTGAGGCTATTCTCTTTGACCATTTTATGCCACCATTTAGCCATTATTATTAAACCTGAGGCCCGTTCCAATTTCCACCCACTGTGTACTAATGCCGTCTCTATGGTGCCGGTTGGGCTCTAAGTCACTAAGGACACTAAGCGGCCTCATTCTGTCCATCTCTAACCCTGGGAAGAAGATCTGCCTTGAATTAAAGATGGCTCTGGAACAACCAGCCATAAAAATAATAAATAAATAAAATGAAATGAAATGAAATGAAATGAAAATGCACATTTCCTTCATTCAGAACTTGTGCGACTATTTTAAAATCATTATCATCCAAGCTCCACAGTGTTCAGCAGGCTTCTGCTACAGAGACTGGCCTAATAGAAACACATTATCATAATTGAATAATCTTTAATTACTGATTCCAAAAGGAAAAACAGCAAAAGAAAACCCAAACCTAGTTCTCAATTTATGTGTAGCGAGGATTACGTAAAGTTAATATCTTATGGAAATAACTTGGTAGGTTTAATTGCTTGGCATTGGTGCCCTATAAATCTGCAAGTAAGTAGCAAGTCAATTAGTCGTTCCAACCTGGCTCAAATGATCTTCACCTTCCACGGTGGCTTCTGGCTAAGTGTCTTTAGTGACCCCAAGCTGTTCTGTCCTAGTGCTCACGCACACAGGGACGCTGCTGGAGCTTTGAATGGTAGTGACAGTCACGGGGAGATGCCATGTTTCTCCAGTGACCATCCATCACAGTACATCAGAGAGGCCAATGAATTAAGGCACAGCTGGTGACCCGGGGCTGGGAGTTGGTGGGAAGTGGAAATCAGTGAGGTGCGAACAATGTACCTGTGAGGTCGAGGCAACATTTTATTCCTGGTTCCCACTTTGTCTGTGCCTGACAAGTCTGGATACCATTTAAAAATGTGTCTTTGCAATGAGGGTAATAGTATATTTACAAAAAATAAAAATTAAATTGAAGAAAAAGTAAAAATCACCTGTCATTCCACTATCAGTAGATAACCACTTTTAATGTTGTGGAAACTTTCTCGTCTCTTTAACAGACACGCATATATTTTGTAATCTGCATAGTTTCCTTTCTGGCTTTTTAATTTAGAGTCATATCATGACTATATCCTCTTATCAAAAAGTCACTTAATGGATGGTCAGTCTTCTATTGTGGGACTGAGTCATGAGTTAGTGAACCAGTTTTCTATTATTGGAAATACACAGGTTGTTTCTAATTTTCACTATATGAGTACTACTTCTACATACTTTCTTTTACATAAATCTTTGTCCTCTTTACTGATAATTTTCTGAGGATAGATTCCAACAAGTGGGCTTTCTGGGCCAGAGAATTACACCTTTTTAAGTCCCTTTCAGTACACTGTTAAAATCGCGATGCCTCGAAGACACAGGACTGCGCTGTTTGGTTGTGCGGTTTGAACGCTGCACAGAAGTGCTGAGCTGAGAGGATGAACCGGGGCTGGAGTCCAGTCTGCATGCCCTTGCCCAGCCTGCAAGTGGGGCACCACATAGAAAAGAATGCTTGTGACCTGGCCCCAAAGTTCCGTCCGATTGCTACACCACTGACCTGTGGGGACTGTACTGCTCAGAGGGGACTTGCGTTTTCACCTTGTCTGTCTATGCATGTGTCTTTTTGTAAGTAGTACATAATTAGTACTGTGTGTGCTCTGTAGAGGCTTAACAGTATGATGTTTAAAAATTGACAAATTGACAGAAAAATTGGAATCATTCAAATTTATATTGGGTGTCTCTTTCAATGGTTTGTATCGCCAAAGACCTCTCTTCAAACCACTTCCACTATTGTCTTCCAGCTTCTTATCAAAGAGCCTTCAAATAATTGTTCTCTGGATCACAAAGTTCTCCAAATTGGGCTTTTAGTCTTATCTTAGCCACTATGATCCTAACACTAATGAGGTATGTGTTTCTTAGCAACCTCCTCTCTGGGTCTGATTCCCACGTGGGCACAAATGAATTTGCTGTGAAGCTAATGTAACTGGAGCTTCCGGGTTCCTTCCCAGACCTTGGATCTAAATGCAATATTAACAATGTGTTTTTATGGAGACTCACCCAAATTGTGTAACCCTCAGCCCCTGCAAAATATGGACTCACCCCTTCCTAGGAGCTACTGCTCTCGGTGGTCTCCAATCCTAAATTTTATCTGTGTGTCTATTAGCACTAATAGCACTAACTAGAGTCTTTAGAAGCCATGGATCTAGGAAAATGCTATTTAAAAATATTTGTTTCAGACTTGTCAGTTATTTTAGCACCTACTGTAATCAACTCTTATATCCATCATGGGTTTTTTTTTTTAAATATATAATTAAAAAACATACTTTATTAGTAACCTGTGGCTGGTCTGTCTTGTGGCTGCCAGTTCAACTCCAGTAATCCTTACCCTCGTCTTCTTGACCTTGTGCATCCTACTTTTTTCTAGGATCACCAGACCATCTCTGCTTAACAAAGTGTTTAGTGCCTCCTGATTATGTTTATAATTCCCGGGTCTACTTAAATATATGCAAATTGACACTGATTTTTGGCTCACATTTCAGTGGTGCTGTGTAGTCCAATTTCACTTTGAAAGCACAACCAAGGATGTTGAATTTAAAGGTAGTTTAGGCAAACTGCCTGGTGTTATATCTTGTCTTTGATCCTCCCTAGCTTAGGTAAATTACATAAGTAAATATTTTTAATTTAATTTTCACATCTGTAAAATGGGAATAGTAATACATAGTTCACCAAGTTTTCTGAGCAATAGTAAGGTAATGCATATAAAATATTTAGCACAAAGTCTATAACTTACATAGTTTTTATAATAATTATAGTCACTGTTTCTAAAGCAACAATAGCTAGAATTGCCATGTGGGGAAAGGATAAATTAAGATGAGGTCTGTTTTGTTTGTTGCTATATCCCTAATGCTCAGGAGAAGTGCCTGGCACTTAATAGATGAACCATAAATGTTAGTGCTTAAACGAGTGAATGAATAATGTGTATAGATGCAGAACTTGCTGAGTTTTAGATGAAGGGCTCCAAATAAATTGAAATTTGGTTCAAGAGACTGAAGAATTGATGACTGATGTAGCATTTTATGATTTAATTAGGGATTATCAAAACCTTCAAGTGGAGAAAATCGATAGCTAAGACATGATTTGCTTAAAGGAATTTGGCTGTTTCCCATGGACCCAGGAGACAACTGCTGAGTGGTCCATGGTAACAATTCAGCTGGCAAGCAATCTGGGGCTGAAACCAGGCCAGTCAGTGAAGGTGGGAAGGATTGGGGAGTGGGGGATAATCACCCAGAGATGTTGGCATCAGAGCACCTTCCTTGAGAGGGTTTCTGAACCTTGGATCTCCAGAATCTGGGACCACAGACTCTGGGTGAGGGTTAGTGTTATCTGTTGGCTTCTGAGCAGGATTTAGACCAGGTAACAACCATTTCCTACAGGTGCCTGGCTGGAAGAAAAGGAAGACTGTCCAGAGTAAGCATCTGGGACTAGAGGACAAGTATGGATTTGTGTTCATGTCTATCTCATGTCACAGTGGGAGATGCCTACATTCTTCTTTCCTTCAGTGGTTTCATTATAGGAGATCTGGGAGGAAATGCTTCATGCAAAGACATTGAATTTTAGGAAGAGGTTTTCAGGATAAACAGTTGCTGACTGATGTGAGAGTTAGGAATCCCTTCTCTGATCATCTGGCTGGATTTTGATGGTGATGAAGTAGTCACTTTAGAACCCATAGATATCACTCAGCTTTAATTTAAGCCATAAATACAGAAAGGTGCCTTACAAAATAAGCTCTTGTAGGCTGACTCTAACTATGGCCCTTTACATTCTACAGGCCTATTCTTTTGGTGTTGTCCTAGAATCTATGGTTTGTTGAGGGAGCAGGCAGATGGGAGTGAAGCAGTGGGCCAGGGCTGTTCAGCTTCCATGACCTGCCACCTTCTGTCAGGGCCCATTTGAGGTCACCACCTTGTCCCCTGAAGTGTAGGAAGATGGGTGCTTACTCTGAGATTGAAGATGAGCACACTCTTATTTGATTTTGGAGCTTTGGAATACTCTTTGAAATAACTGCTATTTTTTTTTCCACTAACTCTTGTTACAGTTACTCTTTAAATAGAAAAATACAGGGTGAGGGGATAGCTCAGCAGTTGAGCACTTGCCTCACAATCCTGGGGTCAAGGGTTCAATTCCCAGCCCTGGCCCATGCAACTCCATATGCTGAACTGCAGCACAACTGGTAATCACCAGGGTGACTCAGCGGCAAAGTCTCTCACTTTCCATGTGGGAGGCTTCCAGTTCAGTTCTCATCCTACACAGCCCCATATCCGCCTGTGTGGAATGAAACCATGTCACAACTAGTGATATACAACTATGGAGACTGCTCTGGGCCCTCCCCAACTCTTAACATTCTCTCAAAAATAAATACATAAATAAATAACTTTTTATAAATGTTAAAAAGAAAAATATAACTATCACACATGAAAAATTGGATACTTCATGGGGCTGAGTGTCCTACTCATCGGAGGGTCATGCAAATTCTCATTTTGTTGATTTTACTTTAATAACACCTCACCGTCCAAGTTCACATACTCATATTATTAAGGTCAGGGACTTTGAGCAGGCCTGGACAGACTTTTTCAGGAAAGCACTACTTCTCCAAATGTTGCAGTTCCCTAGCTATTTATTTTATTATTCAGGCAGTCACCGCAAAATTGCTTGGCTATCCATCAGTGGACTATGATCGACTTCTTGCCCAGCCCTACTTTGGAGTGTGTAAACCTGTACACAGTTCTGCTACTCCAAATATCAGACCTTGTCTTTCAATAGAAAATATGATCCAAATTATCCCTGTTAGTATTGACTTCTCATCCTAACAACAATGAGGTATGAAGATAGGGAAGAAAGAACACTCAAACCTGGCTTTATTTTTTAATACTGAACATGTACAACTCATGATGTAATAAAAGCTCAATCTTATCATTATTAGTTTTCGACTCCCACTGTCCCCCGGTTTCAGAAGAAAATTGGCAAATAATAGATGGTTCTATAGTCATTTTAAATCCCAACACACAATCTCAATTCAGTAACTAGATTAAAACCAGTCCATGATATTAATCAGGGTCGTCATCTACTTCACTCAGAGATGAGATGTCTCCTCATCTTTCCTGCGCTCAGCCAATAGTTGGCGGCTGCCTGCCTTTGAGGAATGAACTGTGATTGGCTTTTGCTCTTTCTCCCACTCATCTTCTCACAGTCTCCTGAACTGCTACTTTATATCCTGCAAGGGCTAACAGGACAGAAGAGGAAACTGATGCAAGGGGAAATGAGAGCTCTGGCTTGGCCAGGTGACTCTGGCTCTCAGTCTGGAAAGTTGACAAACTCCTTCTTTCTCCTGGGTTCTACAGACACACTTATCAGTGAGGACCTCTCCCATGCAAATCTTGCACTGTGGGGCGCTCCCTCCTTTCCTAATGTCCCCATGAGCCCCTGGCTCACTGGCGGCCCACACAGTGGTGTGCTGGAGCTGGCTAGCTCTGCTTCACAAGAGCTGATGGTGCACATCCATTCCTGACCATGTGTTCATGGACTTCAGACTGGTGGCTGGAAATTGGCCATGGTGGGCGTGTTTACACGAAGGAAATTGGTGTGCAAGAAACATAAGCTTTTTGTTTTGTGTCCAGAGAATTGGTTCTTAAACATTTACCAGCATCCACCCTGTCCAGACCCATGCATTTGGAGTCTCCTTGCTCTCCCAGGCGGTCTTCTTGGGTGGGATTTAACCAGCTCTAACCAGTTCTCTCTCACCTGTCTACAGGTAATCCTTATCATACTTTGTTCTACCAAACTCTGGAAGGATTTCAGGCAGGTCAGAAAATAGCAATAGCAGCCACTTTCTCCAAAGAATCTCTGTATCACACCCTTTTTCCTCTTTATACTTTGATGTTTTCTTTTTTATGGCCTTTATCTTGCTGAAAGGGTCCAAGAGTCATGGACCAATTCAACTAATCATTTCCTTTATAAACTCTGCATCTGGAAAGCTGTCCTAGATTCACTTCATTATTTGATTAAATCTGAGTCCTGTTTAAATTCTTCTTCTTCATCCATGTGTCCTTCTGGGCTAGCTTATCATTCTGGCGCTTGCTAAATGCTGGGGAAGTAAACACAGTCTCATGCCATGAGCACTTAGAGTACGTGCTTTTGAATATGGTAGCCATTGCTCTCCCGTGGACAAATTTAAGTTTAAATTAGCAGTAAACAAAATTCTGTTCCTCAGTTGCAGTAGCCACATTGAAGTGTTCAAGAGCCACATGTGACTTGTGTCTTCTTTATTGAACAGAATTTTTTTACCGTCGCAAAGGTTGTATTGGACTGTGGTGATTTGTATGGACGTTGCCATAAGAAGTTTAAACTGATAGGGATTTGATATGAAAATGAAGGAAAGCCATAATTCAAAATAAATGCCAGTGTGAATTAAATTGACATCTTAAAGTTTACTTTGTACAAGGCTATAGAACATTTCATAATTGAGATATTGTCAAACCCTAGAAAGGGACAAGAAAGGTTGTACTGGTTTGTCACCTTTGGCTACCACACCACAAACATGGGCAGATTTCTTGGCAAATGTCATGCACATTTGCAAATTTTGATTATGTGTACTCTTGACTTTGTCACTTGCTTTTAAATTACCACTGTGTTTTTGACAGTGTTATCCATCTACTTTTGCTAATCTGCCTAGAGGTGGAAGCTGGGCTGTGGTGCTGAGAAGAGGCAGCTGAGGAGTCTCAGGAGGCAACCTGTATGCCAAGCTCCATTGATACTGGTAATTTCGATAGAGCTCAAATTTTATGGGCTCCAGAAAAAAATATCTTTCCCACTAGGATCCAGAAACTTTCTGGTTATATGGAAATTTGGGGTGTAATTAGACTTGATTTGGGGAGATCTTAACTTTACCCCATCCTGACCTGTTCATTCAGAAACCTAGCAAATGGATTCTTGCACCGTAGATTGTGGATTTTCTCCAATCATAAGGAAGGGGAATTTATATTTATGTTGCAGTGTCTGTGTGTGTTGAGCGTGTTTTGAAGTATGCCAAACCCGATCTGATTGCCATTTTGTGAGCTGAGCCGTGGGCCATGCCTGGGTAACACCTGAGAGCTATCGCCATCAGCATGACCGTGAAGCATTTTGAGGCCCCTGCTGACAGAGTCCTCAAGTGAAAAATGGCTTTGGTTTTAGAAGTGGCCTTCTCAGTACAGCCTGTCAAGTCCAGTGCCTGAGGGGCCTGTGTATGCTATGACATATCTTTATGACCTGAGTGGAGACAGCAGTGAGGCAGTTTTGCTGATGTATATAGGCTTAACAGTCTTGATATTGTCATCCTGAGTTATGAGGCTTTCCAAGGCTGATGGTGGTGCAATGCCGGATGGTAGAAGAAGACATCGAGGTAGGGAAATGGGAGAGCTCCCGTGGTAAACCAGGGGACCAGCCTGGACACAGAGAGCTGGGCTAGGCTTGGGAAGGCATCTTTTGCTCTGGTACACACACAAGTCTTTCAAGAAAGATTATTAGGGGAAGCCAGGATGGCTCAGCGGGTTAAGCACTCGCTTAGCAGCCCTGGAGACTGTGGATCGAATCCCGGCCCCGGCCTATGTGGACCCATATGCTGAACTGAGGTGCACTTCCCATTCAGGAGGCCCCCAGTTCAGTTCCCTCCCTGTGCGGCCCCTGCCCACATGTGTGGAATGAAACCATGTTGAAAAATTGATGATGCACAACTATGGAGACTGCTCTGGGCCCTCCTCGTTCTCTCTGTTTCTGTCTCTCTGTCTGTCAAAAACAATAATAAAATAAATCTTATAAAAAAGAAAAAGATTATTAAACTACTGGTAGCAAAAAGGAAATGGTCCAAGAATCACTTGGATGTTGATGGGTGAATACAAATGGTTTAGTTTTTTCTGGAATGCAAATGTGGCATGGTCAAGTTGACTAGATTTCTAGACATCTCCAACTAGCCGCAGCCCCTAGTTTGGAAGCTCAGTACTTTCCTCTGCCTCTTTTAGAAATATCAGAGGAGAACGTGGTTGCCTTGGAGAAGATAAAAAATAGTGTTCTTTTTTTCTTGTTCAGCTTTTAAGAGAGAACATGTGTCAGTATCTGCCTGAAGGGACCTTTTAGACACACGTCAGTCAGGTGCCTGTATGATCCTGCTTAAACTAGGATCAGACCAGAATTGATGCCGGACTCTACAATTGCCACATAAAAACCTGCAGATCCGATTCTGTCATAAAGTCTTTTTTACCGCTAGCCTCTGATTCTGGAGCCTATTGTTCAGATTCCTTTGGGGGATTTTCACCCACTCTCTTCTCATCTCCATTGGGAGGTACGAAGATTTCTATTCCATATTTCTATTTTTGCTATGTTTTTATTCTTGCCACATAGACTTCATCTCTGAATTCTCAATATCTGGGTCCAGATCCTCAATTGGTATCTATGCTTCACTGATCACCTGCTTCTAGAACTTACAGAAAAGGGCATTTCTGCTGTGAACACAAACTCAGGCTCAATCTCCTTAGGCTAGTATTTTGGAAACTCCAAAGGAAAGAAAATGGCTTCACCTCAAATGTTACTTTAGTACTTACAAATATTCCATGATAATAACCTCTGAAGAATATGAAAATGTTCAAGGCCCAACTATCCTTAAATAACTTAAACTTTAGTTAGATGTAAAAATTGGAACATATGAAAAATTAAATGATACAGTATTAATCGCTCCAATGTATTAAATGCCTACTGTGCACCAGGTAATTTACATGTATTATTTTAATCCTCAAAATTACCCTACAGAGGAAGCCGGGATGGCTCAGTGGGTTGAGTGCTCACTTTCAGCCCCAGGGTCCGAGGATTGAATCCTGACCCAGGTATGTGTGAACCTATATACTGAACTGGGGTGTGCCCCCAGTTCGGTTCTCACCAGGGCAGGCCTCCCATGTGGGAGGGCCCTGGTTCGGCCCCCAGCTTCTGGGGGTGTGCCTCCCACTCAGGAGGCCCCACCCGATTCCTGCCTTGCAATGCCCCCGCCCACCTGTGTGGAATGAAATTATGTAAAAAACTGATGAAGTACAACTATGGAGACTGCTCTGGACATTCCCCCTTCTCTCTGTTTCTCTCTCTGTCAAAAACAATAAAATAGGGGGAAAGCCGGGACGGCTCAGCGGGTTGAGCGCTCGCTTTGAGGCCATGAGGACCGAGGATCGAATCCCGGCTCCGGCCCAGGCAGGACCCATGTGCTGAACTGGGGAGTTCCCACAGTTCGGTTCTCTAACTGTCTGTCTCTGTCTCTCTCTCTATCTGTCAAAAAGTAAAATAGAAATAACTATGCACTGAAGACAAAAAGATAATTTCTCTCTATAAATGTGAAAAGATAAAAAAAAAAACAACAAAAAAAAACAATAAAATAAATATATATATTTTTAAAATTACCCTACAAAGTAGGACTATCTGCAGTCAAGAGATGAGGATCCCGAATGGTAGAGTGGGTATAGGACTTCCCACAGTTCACTCAGTTAACAAGACAAATCTTCAAAGACAGAGATCTTATCTCTGAAATGTATTACCTTTATTTTTGTTCAAATAACAAGGACAGAGATTACCTCCATGCACAACATGGATGCTTAGTAAAAGGAGTTATAAGGAATTGTGAAGAAGGAATGTCATGTGTGGCCTACAGTCGTTAGGGAAGACTTTGGACAGAGGTGGACTGATTTGATCTAAGATGTAAGGAATGAGGGGGATGAGTTAGGAAGAGGAAAGAGGGACCAGCCTACCTGCAGGGGTGGTGGCTTGAACCCCAGCATCCTGGAGTTGATTTGGGGGGCACACCTAGAGGAGTAGCTTAGTTTCATCTCAGTTCTGAGAGGCTCCTCAGGGCTGGAGGACTGGGGATGGGATAGAGTGATGACTGTCAGCCCTGTGGTTGAGCTGCCACTCAATGCCCAGGTTGCTCCTGGGAGCATCTTCCTAGTTTGTTGTCCTCCACAGCCACATTCTGCATGAGCTCCAGGCGAACAGTTGTTGGATGTCAGAAAGTGCTGACAGCCCATTTTCTGTGGATGCAAGGTCCTGGGCCTGAGAAATGCCTTAGGGGTTGAATAATTATTCGGTTTATGATTTCTTTGGCTTTAAAATTACCTTAGAAAAAGATCTTAGACTTTTACTCTCTCTGTATCTTCTGATCCAGAGCCAAAGATCTTAACTACACAGAACTAGTAAGCCTGAGAATCGCTGTCTCACAGCCAAGGGCCTGTGCTGTGATGTCTCCCAGGCTGTCAGGGGAACAGTTTGGGGCACTATCTGTAATTGTACCCCATAATCCAATCTTGCCCACTTTCATCTTCACAACCACCTCAAGAAGCCGGCACAATTATATTATTATTCCAATTTCACAGACGGTGAAACTGATTCCTACAGAAGATACCGAATAGAAAGGAGCAGAGGGCATAAGGCTTCTCCTTCCTCTCTAGGTTGGACTCGAACCTGAGACACAAGTTCTCTAGGGCTTTTCCAAGTACATTTCACACAGTCCCTGTCACTCTTTCTCCACCGATCTTTGGCCTGTCGCGCTTCTTTTATGGCCTCCCTCTGCCTTTGATGTGACAAACCACAGATGCCCAGCTTGTGAGCATCGGGCTGCTGGCTCACAGATCCTCCTTTTGGGAAGTGGACAGTAAGTAGTGTGGGAAACCTCACAGAGGGCACCTGGCCCCTTGTGCCTGTCAGACCACCAGGAATAAATCCCCTCTCAGCCCAGCAGTAATCAGCTCACGCCCTGAAGCATGAAATTTGATTAGCGCTTCTATCTCAGCTGCATCCCTTGGATTGTTATTACAGCTCATAAAATTTACTGAGTCCCACCCCTCTGACAGTGTGACCCTGGTGTAGGACTCAGCAACCTGCAGGGAACAGGGGCAGGGCTGCCTGCTTCCTAAGTGAGGAGCTTTTGTCTTTTTTATTTCTAAGGACTTGCGCATGGAGAACAAGATCATGCTGCCAGAAATGGGAACTCACTTCTCAGGGAAACTTAAGCGTTCCTGAGGTTGGATTGAATGTCAACAATGTTTTATTTGCAATATTTATTTGATCCTCTTGGCCATACAAAGAGTTAAGTGAAATTATTATGGCCATTTTAAAGTGAGGAATCCAAGGAGTAGAGTGTATGTGCTATGTGCTAAAAGTTAGGTGACCAGATTTTAACATTGGTAAAGTGGGACACCATTGACAGGGGGGGCGGGGGTTCTTGATTAAAAATTTGGTCTATCTCCCGCCGTTCCCTAGCCTGTCATGCATTCTTTCCAAAAATCAGGACTTTTTTAAAATGCCACAGGATGCGGGACAAATTGTTAAAAATCAGGACTGTCCCGCCAAAAGCGGGATGTCTGGTCACCTTAGCTAAAAGTAATGTCAAAAGTAAATGGTGGTACTAGGGTTCAAGTTTATCTAGGTAAAAGTACATAGATGGTGTTATTGTTCCCATTTTACAGCTAGGTAAACTGAGACACAGTGAGTTCATACAATTTGTTGAAGGTCAAATAACTCCTAAGTATTAATGGTCAAGTCTGAGCCTAGGCTGCCGGATGCTGTCACAGATAGATGAACCTAAATATCACACACTCAAACTGACAGTTTTATAGGACTCAAGACCAAAGGCCCTTTATCCCTTTTCTGAAGAAATATTTCTTCTTAGTTATGCAAAGTCCCCAGAGCAGGGTTGCTTGTACAGCCTCTTTCTCACAAGGCACACATGTGATTTAGGACAGAGTCTAATGTCAGTCGCTG
Source organism: Craseonycteris thonglongyai (assembly GCA_004027555.1). NCBI lineage: Eukaryota > Metazoa > Chordata > Mammalia > Chiroptera > Craseonycteridae > Craseonycteris > Craseonycteris thonglongyai. The sequence continues at coordinate 37,305 of PVKE010001134.1, read as the reverse complement.
CAAATCATCAAGATTCACTAACCCCTCTGACCTCAGGCCCTAGCATTGGGTTTGGCTCATTATAGCTCAAGTCTTCTTCCCTTATGGTGAGTTAGCTCTCACCACCCCTGTTGTCACCTCCTTTAATCTGGCTTTCACTAGTTCCCCTGCTCCCCACAAGTGGCAAAGAAGTGGCAAGAGGTGGAAGAAGACCTTTATCTCTAGGCCTTTGTGGGGCGCCAGAAAGTGACTAACTGAAAACCTCAGTGCTGTGGCAATGGTGAAGAGGGAGGGACTCAGCACATTACATGGTCCCCAGCCATCTTTTTATTTTATTTTCTTTTTGCCACAGGTAGAAAAGGCTGGTCTGCCTTTCTTCCTCCCTCCCTCCTTGCCTCTCCTCTTCCCTCTCTCCCTCCTTCTCTCCCTTTCTTTAATTAAATGAATTTGACTTATAACATTGTGTAAATGTAAGGTGTACAATGTGTTACTTTGATACATTTCTATACACGATTGCCGTTATAGAGATATTTATCACATTACAGAATTATAGTACAATGTTGTTGTCAATAGTCATTATACTGTGCATTGTACATCTATGGCTTATTTATAACTTGTTACAAGTTTGTACCCTTAAACAACATTAATCTTATCTCCCTAATCCCCTCATAACCACCATTTTATTTTCTGGTGGGTTTTTTTTGTTGTTGTTGTTGTTGTTCATTTGTTTTTTGTTTGCTTTTGACAGAGAAAGAGAGAGATACAGAGACAGAGAGAGAACTGAACTGGGGGAGCTCCCAGTTCAGCATATGGTTCCGCACGGGCTGGGGCTGGGATTCGATCCTCGGTCCCCGGCGCTGCAAAGTGAGCTCTTAACCCACTGAGACATCCCGGCTTCCCCAACTTTCTGTTTTTAAGAGTTTGACTTTTTTAAGTCCCACATGTAAGTGACATCACACAGTTCTTGTCTTTCTGTCTGACTTATCTCAGCATGATGTGCTCAAGGTCTATCCCTATTGTCCCAAATGGCAGACACCTTCCTTATTCATGGCTGAATAATATTCCATTGTGTATATATATATCACATCTTTCTCATCAGTTCATGCTATGGATGGCATTTAGGTTATTTCCATATCTTGCCTATTGTGAATAATGCTACAATAAATATAAGAGGGCATACATCTCTTTGAAATCCTGTTTTCATTTCCTGTGGGTATATACCCAGAATTGGAATTGCTGCATTATGGAAAACAATATGGAGGTGTCACTGGGCATCTTATACACTCTCCTTGCCATGGTGCCAAGCTCCATTATCTGCTAAGTCTACCAGCTATGTTTGTAACTAATCTTGGGTCTTTAGGCTTTACCCCAGTGACTTATCAGCCTTTAGGTAAGTCATGGAACACAAGTAGATATATTGGGAGGGGGAGTGCCACAACCTTGCTCCCCAGTTCCAACTCAGTCAATACATTTGGAATCAGAACAAAAAATATTTGATTAAGTGTGTAACGATACGAGGCTAGGATGGTTAACAATCTGTTGACAAAGGGCATCTGGACCATTTGTCTCCCTTTTTCCAAGACACTGCTGTTGTGGGCACTACCAATGGTTGCTTTTATTTTATTTTATTTTATTTTATTTTATTTTATTTTATTTATTTATCTATCTATTTTAAGTGTCCTGGCTGATAAGTCTACACTTGGATAAGCATATTTTCCTTTACTCATGTTAATTAAATTAAAGTTGTGATGGCAGTTTTGCTGGCCAAGTTGTTAGAATTATAGAAAGAATTTAACATTATGAATTCTAGAACTTTTATATTAATAACCCAAATGGAAGTGTTTTGTTGGACAGAAATAGCTGAATCTTATAAAATTCACCAGGGGAGACTCAGTGTTCCTTGACACCCTCTGTATATCTCCTGGATGATTCATGAATCTATCAGAGGAATCTAATTGATTGGCTCTAAATGAAGTTTTCAATCTGCCTTTCTCTGGCCCCCAAGCATATTCATATATTGCAATGGAAATTACAGGGTTGCAAAATCATAACACCATTGTTACTTGTCAAGGATGACCTTGAGTGTTATTCCTCTGGGTCTGGCCTCGTGGGTGACATGTCTCCACTCCATGCCACCATGTTGGCTCTGCTGGTTTGTTGTTTTCATCCATTGACTCCTGGACAGACTGGCTTCAGAGAGATGCTTTACTTTGTAGGGCTGTGTGGACAGCTGGGCCCCAAGAAAGCACAGACTGGAATGTCCCTTGTTATTGCTTCTTTTGGTCAGGATTTCCCCTCTGAACTCGGTCCAGATTCTACTGCTCAGCCTAGATACTTGAACAGAGGGATGACAGGCCGCTCTGATAGCCATTTAACTGACACTCCCCAAATGAGGGATTCGCACACGAGAGCAGAGTGTCTTCCTGGGATAGAGGAAATGCATAGTGCATTGAACTTCCTATTATCCATCACATCATTTCCAAATACACCTCCATTTGCATGCTGTGGCATCAAAAGACTTTGGATTAAAATCAATTTAGAATCACATCTCAGTTTTGCCACTTACCCTGTGACACTGGGAAAATTACTTTATGCCTCATGAGCTTCGATGTCTTTTTGTCAGGAAAAACAGAATAATAATACCTTCCTCATAGTCCTAAACAAAGCTGAGCAGAAGCTGGCACATGGCACAAATTCAATAAATGTTGATTTTTCTGTCCTCTGAGAGATTTTAAAGGCTAAGTTGGAGTCTGTGTGAAATTCCAAAGCCAGACAATCACACAGGGTGATATAGCTAGATAGGATCTTGTAGATTAGTTTTTATCTTTCTTGAGTGTTGTGAGCATGTAGGGCTGATTTGTTCAGTCCTAGGCATAAGTGATGTCAGAGTGGAGAGCTAACCATAGCAACCTGAGGTAGAGGTTGTCTCTGGTCCATCCCTGTGTCTCTAGAGGGCACAGAGGGAGTCCTCAGTGACTAACTATAAACTAAGGGCAGAATCATCTAAGTTTGAAAACTTAAACTCTAATGTGACAATATTTTGATTCAACTTGTCCACACAGAGGCATAATCACAGTGGAGTAATAGTCCTCTTCTTGTTTAAAATGATACTTCTTTACATGGGAATGATGGTTTATAGTGAAAGTGGGCTCACACATACAACTCAGCTAATCCCCACCACAATCCTGAGAGGCTGCACACAGTAACTGATTGTACAAGGAAAGGTAGCCTGGACGAGGTGAAGCGATAAGAGCAAGGTCTCCTGTCTAGGTAGTGAACTAGAACCATGTCCAAGATTTTATGGAGAGAAGCCCAGTATTCTTTTATTCTTTCCTTTATGTTGCAGCAAGCTCTCACTGGGTATTTTCCCTGAAATCCTGATAGACTAGTGGGTCTCAACTGGGGTGATTTTGTCCCACCCCAGGGGATATTGGTAGTGCCCAGAGATATTAATCGTGGTCATAACTGCAGAGTGAAATGCTCCTGGCATCTAGTAGGTAGAGGTCAAGGATACCTCTAAATACCCATAATGCACAGGACAGCCCCCACAACAAAGAGTTACCCCCCCCAATTGTCAATAGTGGCAAAGGTGAAAAACACTGCAATAAGCCCAAATATGATTTTGTCAAAGATGAGTGAGAAATGTTTTCCAAGTTCTTCGATTTTCCTTACAGAGTTATAGTCTGAGAATGCGCAAAGCTGCTGAAAAGACCAGAATGTTCCTCTTGTCAGAAGTGTCTTCTGCTTCTATAGCCTTGGGAAACTTCTTGTTTTTATGTTTCTTCCTCTTTTTTGTTCATGAACTCTGCTAGGGACAAAAGCTAGGACTTTGATTCTTCTTGTGTCTCCATGTCACACTGGATATATGCCTTGGTACTTCATAGGGACTCAGTACTTATTATTATTCATGATAATCAGAAAAGTAAGAATGTGTCAGGCACATATGTGTCAAGCAATTTTCTAAGAATTTTATATTTATTATGTTGTTTTAATCAATCCCTCAACTACCCTATGGGATGTGTACTATGACTATTCACATTTTATAGATTTGGGAATAAGGCATCAGGAGTCTAAAAAGCTTGCACACAGCCAGGATTAGTGAGTGGTGGCATTCAGAGACCTAGCTGGGCAGCCTCACTCTGAAGTCTGGGTGTGTGACTATTTAGTCACATGATTTCACAAGTCTGGATAGCCTTCAAGACTGTAGTTAGCTTGCACATTCAATAGAGTAGAAAATGGGAGCAAACTGCTGTGACCATTTCTGGTGTGTTTTAGGGTTTTCTGCAGGGCAAGAGTGAAGCAGCCAGGAATAAATGCTATAAAACTCCTAAGGAAAGAATCTGACATAAGATCAACAAAGCCAAGAACTTGGGAAATGAGATGGCGACATGTAAACTCTTCCCTGGATGCCCCTTTTCTCCACTCTTCTCTAAGGTATGAAAAGAAAAAGGGTAAAGGAGAAAGGAACAAATCCTTGAGTCAAATGCCCAGGACACGAGTCTTTCAGCTCAGTGCACCACATCCCAGAAGAGGCATCTGTGGGCACCTGGGTGGTCAGTCTTCTGTACACGTGAGCTTCAGTGGCTGTGACAGATTCCAACAGAACCCTCCATGGCTCGTTCTTTTTTTTTTTGTCTTGGGAGAAGGTGAGAGAGAGGGAGAGAAGGGGGAAGGGCCCAGAGCAGTGCATCCTCCATAGTTGTACATCATTAGTTATGACATAGTTTCATTTGACACAGGTGGATATGGGTCTGCACAGGGTGGGAACTGAACTGGGGGTCTCTCACATGAAAGATTAGAACCTTCACCACTGAGTCATTCTGGGGGTTTCCAGTTGCTCTGCAGTTCAGCATATGGGGTTGTGCAGGCTGGGACCAGGATTTGATCCCCAGACCTCACAATGATGAGGCAAGCACTCAGCCTGTTAAGCTCTCCAGCAGCCAGTTCTAGTGCAGCCAGTGCTTAATTAATGACTTTTGTCTCTTGCTAGTCACTAAAGGCTGTTCACACTGTCAGGTTTTTCAGGATTTATCATCTTGAAGAATTCATTGCTGATGAAGAAAGAACAGACTAGAAACCTGAAAGGCACCTATTAGAAATGCCCATAAGAGGTTTTGTGGACACTTGTCTGTCTCATTCATTCATTCACTTCTTTATTCATACATCCCTTGACCAAACATGCATTGAGCCCTGTATAGTCCCTGAAGAAACAAAGACAATGGCATCAGCAGGAGACAGGAACATGCCAGGAACAGTTGCCATTTACGTGATTTCTCTAATGAAGGCTATAAAGTGGAGAAACTTTTGAGCACCGGCTATAGGCTTCAGAACTTGATGCTGTCACTAACTAGCTATCCAACTCAAACCCAGTTTGCTGTCACAAACCCTCGCTGTCCCGTGATTAAGTTCTTTAATCACTGTGCACCTCTGTGTCCTTATTCGAAAACAGGAATAATAATAAGAGCCCCTACCTCAAAGAGTTGTGATGATTTAAATTGTGAAAGTGCTTCATTGGTGCTTGGCACATGGTAAGTGCTCAATAAAGGCTAGGTATTGACTATGGCCTGTTTATTGAGTAAAGGTTAGCTATTACCATGTATTGAGTACAGTGAAAACATAGGTGAACGAGAACCTAAGACTAAGGAGGCCAGAAGTGTTTCAGAGAAGGTAGCCTATGGGCAGAGACTTGAAGAGTGAGCAGATCGCCAAGAACACCAGCAGGGTGAGGACATCCCGGGCAGAAAAGACAACACATCTGAGAGCAAAGAAGCCTGAGAGAGCTAGAATATGGGGGAACCTTTGTAGTTTGGGTGTCTTGATCATAAAGTACAATGGGTGAGAGACTAGAAAGGAAAGAGAGCAGCTAAGCAGGGACCAAGGCCTAGGCTATGATAGGGATATGGGGTATATCCTGTAGGCAATTTAAAGTCATTGAATGATTCTAATCAGGGGTGAGATGTGGTACCATTTTCAGATCACCCTGGCAGCAGTGGGAGGATAGATGGGAAGGATAGAAATGATAGCAGAGAGACAGCCAGAAGGCTACAAGGCCTGGGCAGGACATGATGAGTACACTAACACACTGGCAAAAGCAAGGAGAGGGGCAGCCTATCTGAGAGATCTGGGGAGGCAGAACTAGTAAGCACCAGCGCCTGACCCGAGGAAAGGAAGCTTGGACATCTCCCAACAATAGGGTCTATGGGGGTGGTGCCCTTCCAGAGGTGGGGACATTTGAGGAGGAGCAGGTTTTGAGTGTGAAGATGAGTGAGGTGGGTGTTAAAGACAAAAATATCCAATGGGGAGTTGAACCCACTGATGGTCAACATTTTTCAGGAGACTTTGGAAGAAGGTTATTGAAAGGCAGAGTAGCAGGAGACATGTTTCAAAAATAAGAAAGTTGGCCCCAGTGTCAATACTACAGAGAATTCAAGTAATACAGGGCCCCAGAGTTTCTCATTAGGCTTGTCAGCCAGTGAGAGATGTTTAGGTGACGAGATCAGCTGCCAGACTGCAGAGAGTGACAAGAAGAAAAGGCAAGAACACTGTTTTAGAAGTCTGATTATAAGGAGAAATTTCTGTTTCTTGAAACATATTTTTAAAAGATTATCTGTAAACCTAACGTGCCCAGCAGGGAAGTCTCGGCAGCTTGCTGTGATAAGAACAGAATACTAACAAGTGGGAAACTCTTGGGTAGAGACAATTTCAAAAATGAACCTGTATTAAGTTAGGGCAATTTTGTAAGGGAAAATAATAAGGTGACCAACCGTCCTCCTTTAGGGAGGAAGTCCTCCTTTTGGAAGTTCTGTCCTTCCTCGAAAAATGTCCTCCTAGATGTCCTCCTTTTCGACTTGTGTTCAGTTTTTATTCGCAGAACTACCAGACATTAAAATAGATGACAATTGTCTATTTGAAGAAATTAGAAAACTGAATATTTATTTAAATTCTGAAAAATTGGTTGAGTGGGAAAATGAACATGTTGGAGTTGATAGAAGATGGGTGGAAATATTCAACCATTTCAAAAATGCACATGTACCATATGCAAATTTACTTCTTCTAGTCCAATTTACATTGTGCTGCCCTGGCACTAACGCAGCAGTTAAAAGGGTATTTTCAATTGCTAATGATTTTTGGACAACTGAAAAATCAAGACTGAATGTTGATACTCTGGCTGCAGCACTTGCTGTGAAATTCAATATGGAAAATAGTTCTTGTACAGATATTTCTAATATTTTGTTAGAAAATGACACATTAACAAAAAATATTCATTAAATCAAAAAATATTCACATTTAAATAATAATCATAATATGCCTGCATTATCTATTTACTACATTATAATGCTTTCTGTTTAGTTATTGTTGCAAAGAATAAATTTTTTTATTTGCAATATTTGTTTCTTTATTTATGTCCTCCTTTTCATTGGAAAAAAGTTGGTCACCTTAAAAATAATATTTTAGAAGTTGTTTACATATTTCATAAGCTCAAACCACTAGAGTGCTCTACTATTTTAAGACTTACAATTTCTAGGGACTTATTTGCACTTGTACATTGGAGTCCTTGAAAATACAGTATATATCTTTTTGTAGGCTAAACTTCTAACAGATGTGTTTGTCAGAGACGAGAGTCTGTAGTTTATGGATGCCTGGTAGCAAAATGTCCAAATTTCAAATGAGTAATCCTTGTAATATCACATCCTCACACATTTTATGTGTTGTTCTGAGATTCAAAGATTCATATAAATTTGCTTTCCTTAACTCGTCAGATGAAGGTTTCTATTTTGCATGGCACATTCACAGTTCTTTCTCAATCCTAAATTCTTATAAAAACCCTAAAAGCAATACTTTCTTTAGACCCAGAGCATGTAAGAATGATTTTTTTTTCTGGCTTAAGTTGTAAGAAATCACTTTCTAAAAGTGGAGGCAGGATATCAGAGAGGCAAGTAGAGAAATCTCCCACTTAAAGCTATTTAAATGAACTTGCTGTGAACATCAGATTCTAATACCAATGATGCCAGTCGTTTCCTATTGAGGTAGCCATAAGAGTTTCCTGGAGGAAGGTTGTTTTTGAGGTTACATTTGAAGAATGATTGGAATTTTGGTGGAAGAAAGAACCACCCAAGTGATGGGGATGGCACAAACATAAGCCCAAAAGCTGAGAAGTAAAAAACAAGTCAAAGGATAGTAATTTAAAGTATAGTGTTTTGAACAAAGTATTTATGAAGGAAAATAGGGAAGATATAATCACAAAGGGTGATTAAGACCAGTGTTTCCAGAACAAGGATTAAAACGTTGGGAGTTTAGGGAGCCAGAATCATGTAATTATTTTATTAGGATGGGAATAAGATTTTACAAATCTTAATCAAATTACAAAATCTACGAAAAGCAGAACCCAAAAGGATAGTTAAATCCTGGTGAGCAGATGATGGGAAGATGAGTCCATGGGGCTACAGTCTGTGCTAGGCTCAAAGTGCCCCCTTGAGGCGGGTGAGCGGGTCAGGTAGAGGTAGTCACGCTGGGCTGCATGAGGGAGGTATTTCACTGGGGTGGGGTGGGAACAGCAGCTTTTACCCTGAGCGCTGCCCAATTCTGTGAGGGTTTGACCAGCCTTTCATCCACTTGCCCTAAATGTCTCTGGAAGAAGTGAGTTTTCCTGCTTGCATTCAACACTTCTAACGGGAGCTTGACTGCTCTGAAAGCAGAAATCTCTCCGTGTGGTAATGCTGTCTGCTAGATTGGGGAGCATTCTCTGGGTCTCTCTCTATTCTTTCTGTGTGTATATATAAATATAAATAAGTCATCTTCCCCACTCTTATGGGACTAGGAGACGCAGTTAAGAGGTTAAGTGTAAGTTGAGGGAAGCCAATGCGCTGAATTTTTGTCTCAGTACCTATTGTTTCACCTGTCTGTGTTCCCTTCTACATTTCTCTGGCATTCCCTTTCTTTAGAAAAATGTCCTCTTTTCTTTTTTTTTTCTTATTTATTTATTTATTTATTTATTTATTGTCAGAGAGAGAGAGAGAGATACAGAGACAGAGACAGAGAGAGAACTGAACTGGGGGAGCTCCCCAGCTCAACATATGGGTCCGCACGGGCCGGGGCCGGGATTCTATCCTTGGTCCCCAGTGCTGCAAAGTGAGCACTTAACCCACTGAGCCATCCTGGCTTAACCCACTGAGCCATCCCGGCTTCCCCCCTCTTTTCTATACTATGTAGGTCTGGTGTGATTGTTAGTCTGCTCCACTGAGCCCCAGGTGTGGGTATGTGACCAGAGTCTGGCCAATCAGAGTGCCCCATCCTTTAGGCTACAGTGATTGGATATGTGTAGGCATATGACTGAAGCAGGACCAATTAGAGCCCTCTGGAATGTTCTGGATCTGTTGGGATGGTGGTTAGAATTTTCTACAACCAAAATCTTTCTTCAGTCAGAGAGAATGAAGACACCACGCAGAAAGCAGCAGAGCTGAGAGGTGGAGAGATCAGTAACTTCCTCATGCGTTCCTGGGCCACCTATGCAGCTCCCCGCACTGTCTCCCGGGCTTGCTTTGCTCGAGCTATTTTGAGTTCTGGTCACTAGAACCACAAAACAAGTCCTGACTGATAAAAAGTTTTGTTGGTCATTTGCTTTATTATTGGCTTCACTTTCATAATTTTTTTGGTCCCAACCAACAAAGCCTTCTGAAGGTATTCTTAATATGACCCATAACCCCATGTTAATTTAAGCTTAGCTCAGAAGGTATCCTTACAGATGTCACATCTTTTCAGCACCTTGTAGGTCTGTATGTGCAATTCTGTAGAGTTATATATCTCTAAAGAAACCACAAAACACTTGTTAACAATGTAGACAGGGATCCCCTGCTCTTTGGGTTTCGTTTCACAACAAGGAAAATGGATTTTGCAGAGAATTTCTGAAAAACATGAAAATTATAGTGATGACATGTATTACATAATAAAAACAAAAGTGGTTCAGAGAAAAGGCATTATTTCTAAAAGTATCATTATGGTGTTTCATTATATACGTAGTAAATGAGATGCAGTTTCACACTCTGTCAAGTTCTGTTTATGATGTGTGTGTGTGGGTACGTGTGTGACTTCACTACAGAAAATGGAGTAATTTAAAGCCATTACAAAGTCTTAGATCTTTATATTAGAAAAAGGTTTCGCTTGTGTACATCTTTATCTGTATATAGCTTATATTGTGTGTGTGTGTGTGTGTGTGTGTGTGTGTGTGTGTGTGTGTGGATATAATCGACATACACATTTACTTTCTGGACAAAAGTGTTGTTGCTAATCCAAGTCCCTGCAATGCTCAGCCAGGAGTCAGGGAGTGAGTTTGGGCAGATGGAAGGAAGAACCAGGAAAAAGTCCCTGAAATGAGGCCATCTGAGCTAGTGTTGCCACTTAGCACAGTCACTCAGAGTGATTCTGAGGGGTGCAGTGTGGCATCGGGAGTACCCAGGTACCCAGAAAAGTGCTTGTGGTCTGCAGTGGCAGCACCATGGTTCTGAGTGACTCCAGATAGTAGCTGGGGGTACTGAAGAGCAGGGGTCAGGTCTGTACTGAAGAGCCGGGGTCATTTCTCTACTGAAGAGTAAGGGTCGTGTCTGTACTGAAGAGTCGGGGTCATGTCTGTACTGAAAAGCAGGGGTTATGTCTGTACTGAAGAGCCGGGGTCATGTCTGTACCGAAGAGCCGGGGCCATGTCTGTACCGAAGAGCCAGGGTCATGTCTGTACCGAAGAGCCGGGGTCATGTCTGTACTGAAGAGCCGGGGTCATGTCTGTACTGAAGAGCCGGGGTCATGTCTATACTGAAGAGTTGGGGTCCTTTCTGTACTGAAGAGCAGGGGCCATGTCTGTACCGAAAAGCAGGGGTTACCGTATTTTCCGGCGTATAAGACGACCCCCTAATTTTACAGTTAAAACATAGGTTTAGGCCTATATTCGCTGTATAAGACTACCCCCCACTTCCGAGGCTGTAGTCTTATACAGCGAATATAGGCCTAAACCTATGTTTTAACTGTAAAATTAGGGGGTCGTCTTATACGCCCGGTCGTCTTATACGCCGGAA
>PVKE010001134.1:0-26163 GCA_004027555.1 Craseonycteris thonglongyai | reverse complement strand
TGTCTGTACTGAGGAGCCAGGTCCTGTCTGGTTTCTCTATGCAGCAAAGGGAATGGGAGCTCAGGATAGGGTTCTAGTTCCTGCAGAACAACTAGAAAAAAGCCCAGACTATGGAGCAGGGAAACATGGAGGAGGTTTATTGGGGGAGAGCCACAACTCAGGGACACCTGGGATTCATCCCTGAGACGCGGGGAGTAGGGTAGGCATGGAGCACCCCTTAGAGCCTGAGTGCTACTGTGCGACTTAGGGGTGGCTAGACTGAATCCTTGGGGCTGGTGTCAGTGCCAGAGTGGAGCAGATGCAGGCAAGCCAAGAATGGACCCATCCCAGGTAGGGATTGGGCTGGTGCCCAGAGGGATCCTGACGGGACTCTGCGGCTGCACCTACTTCTCCTGCTCATCTTCTGCCACCCATGGCAGGGCGGGAGGCTCATGATGCAGGGAGAGGAGCTGAGCCGGAAGGTGTAAGACTCACCCTGGCCTTGTTAGCGGAGAACCCTAGCTCATTCGTATTGCAGGAGCTCCCGCCAACCACGGGGAAGGGGCAGGCGCAGGCCCTCGAGTGGGTCTGTGGACTGTGAACAATACCTCTTCTTCGTTAGCTTATGCATGGTGGTCACTCCCATCCTCAGCAACCTTGGCCTCCTTTGGCCTCACCCTACTCATCCTTCCTCGGGAACCCCCTCCCTCTACCTTTTTGTGCTATTTCTGAGATGCTTCACTTTTCACCATAATGATTCCATGATGCTAACTTAACTGTAGTTTTGTGGGCTTTTTTCTACCCACGGGGCTGAAACTTGGACCAGTTTTACCAGTAGCTAAGTGATGGATGGCATGTGACTTGAGGGGTACCAGGAAAGCTCTCTGTGTCCCTGCTTGGCATTCTCTTAGTCATTCATTTGCACTGAGACATCATGTCTCCCCTACCAGACTGTGTGTACCATTGAAGCAGGGAATCTGTCTACTGCTGTGCCTAGAACAGCACCCAACACATAATAGGTGCTCAATAGATATTTGCTGCATAAATATTCTTCAAGGGACACTGTGTTAAAGTGTCAACACGTTTGGGTAGTGCACTGAGCTGTTGTCTGTCCTTACCACCCTGGCAGAGGTGACTGCTTTTTCCTTGTGCCATTGACCCAGTGCCACCCTTCTCTGTATCCTTGAGGCAGCCCACATGCAAGTAAAGAAGAGCCCCAGATGGGGGAAGAGTTGTCCCTGCCTATGCACAGATGCGTCCCTCTGGTTCCCATTCTACCTCTCTGTCTGCCAGCCTTGCAGTCACTGTCTTGGCCTCCTGTTTACGACCCTGCTCCTGCCTTTGGAAGTTGGCCTGGTCTCCCAAGCTTGGCTCTCAGTTGTCCCTGAAGGAGGTGGCTCAGCCCACCCACATCTGTGCCCTGACCCTTCAGACTGTCTCCTCCTGACTGCCTCACCCTTGAGGGGTCCTCGGCTCTGCTGCACGGGGTTTCTTCTGAGGTAGAGGCTCTGAAATGTGGCTGTGGAATCTGGGTGGGGTGAGGCGGGGGTAGTGAGAGGTCTAGATTGTAACGTGGTTTCTGTACAGTTTTTCTTTCCCACTCATGTCTCTCACTGGCCTCTTATTCCTACTTCAGACTCGATGCTATCTCCCTGATCCAGAAAGGGACCTGGGAATTGGATTTGTCAGAGAATATGGCACATCTATTCTCTCCTCTGACCTTGCTTCTCTGTGGTTTTTTCTGGCTCTGTTTGCCTCTATAGCCCCTCTGTGACTCTCTTCTCCACCTCCTCCCCCTGCTCCAAATGTGTGCCTTAGTCTGGCTTCCCCTCAGAGGAGAGCTGAGCCAAGAGCTTGAGTGTGGGCAGCTCATCTGGGGAGGTGATTCCTAGGCAACAGGAGCAGGTACCGGAAGGCATGCGACAGGCAAAATAGGAAGGCCACTACAGGGGGTGTCCTCGATGAGTCATTGCTGCAGGCCGCTGGGGCTCAATTCCACTGGATGCGGTGAAGAGTCACTCAGAATGTGCCCAGAACTGTCCTTCTAACCAACAGAAGGGAGGCCCATTCACCAAGTGGCTTCAGGATTGACCCGTGGAGTGTTAACTTTCTTGCAGATTCTGGCCGGGCTCCATGCGACTAAAGCCAAGAAGGCTTGAGGCATGGTGCAACAGAGAGAGGACACTGTGAGTGATGTCTGTGCAAAGCTGGTTGTCATGACAACAGCAGGACACAAAGTGGGCCAGCAAGAAGTGAGGCAGGACACAAGACCCAGTCCTCCCTTGTACAGTGCAGATCTAGTGTCATCTCCAGTAAGTCCAAGTTGTCACAAAGACTTACAGGTGTTGGCTGACTGCCTTATCTGCAAAAGACTTAGGAGAGAAGGGTTAGTGGAACACGGCATGGTCTGTGATCTTACGACTGGCCTCAAGGCCTCAATTGAGACTCATCATCTGCTTCCCCCGCCTCACCTTCTATGTTTCCCCCGCCTCAGTGAGTACTTCTCTGGGTCAAAGCAGCTACCCTGGCAAAAGGCGAGGCTCCCTGTCAGAGGACAGATGCCGTGGCTGCTCAGGTCACTTCCATGACCCCATGGTTTCCTCAGGTCTGCCTCACCTGGTCTGCTTCTTCCCTGGAGTGAGGGGCCCAGGGAAGCCTGTGGCAGGGGCTGCTTTGGAAGGCAGTACTCAGAAGGAGGGGAAATTCTAGAACAGAAGGCCCCGCTCAGAAACTTACCAAGGATTAGTGCTGTTAGAATTTCACTGGAAGGACACCCCATCCCAGGCCAAACTTCTCTTCCATCCCTCCTCCCTCTCCCCACCCCGCAGCGGGAAAGTAATGGGAACAGATGCTGAGGGAATTGATGGGAGCCCATGGGAGATGCTCCGCGTCCTGTTTCAGGATGCTGTTGCTGTACACAGTCAAGGACTGCTTCCTCCCTGCAGCAGGAGCTCCATTAATCACCTGGACAGCTTCACCCCTGCAGGCCCAGGCCCAGCAGAGCTGGGGAGAAGAGGCCTGAGGCTCCAGCATCTCCCCCTCCCAGATCTCTCCCACTCCTGTCTTACCAGCCAGTGACTTGTGCGTATTTTCGCTTCCGGGCCATTGTTATGCTGGCTTCTCCTCTAAGGCCTTTCCAACCCTTTTTCATTCTCCTTAAACCCTTACTCAATATTTGAAGGTCCAGACCAAGTACTGTTTCCTTTGTGAAAGTCCTAGTGGAATTATTCTCAGGTCTCCTACCCTCCTTTGATGATCTCTACAATAGCACTTAAGTGCTATATACATAATAACTCATTTAATTCTCATCACAGACTTTGAGGTAGTGTCTATTACTATACCCCTTCTACACATGAGACCACTGAGTCATGGGGAGATTAAATGACTTGTCCCAGATCACACAGCAAGTAATGTTAGTTCCAGGACTATGTCTTGCTTTCGTACTAGCAATGTGTAACATTGTGTCACATAGCAGGCCACTTAGCAGTGAATTTGGATTGGGATGCTGGCCCTTGCTCAGAAGAGTCAAATCAAGTCTGACATAAGTGTAAAGCAAGTATGGGTGACACTTTATAACAATGACACAGGTTCTTTTGTTTGTGAACTCTCTGGGCTTTTTAATCCTCTCTCCACCTCTTTTCTTTCTGGTCATTTTCCTAGTTTATTTCTTTCTCCTCTGGATAAAGAACATAAGATGAAATTATTAAGAGGAATGAGTTTGCTTGGGGAAGAGGGCTGAGGTCTTTTACTAGGTTAGGTGTTTGGTGAATCTTTGGTTTCATGATCTTCATTAGGGTTGGATAAATGACAATTGGCTTCAGGCAAGGGTGAAAGAGGGAAGTTATCAGAGTGCCTGCAGAGAAATTGAATTCAGAGAGAAGGAATGAAGTAGAGTATGTTCCTTTCAGTCCATTGATCTTTCTTTCCATTGAAGCATTTCCTGCAGGCCTAAGTTAAAGATATGGATTTATAGGAATTAGATGTGTTATCCTATCTATAATGATGGCAGGGTCATTTGTCAATGAAAAAAAAAATTCAATTGTAGGGTCTCTGGAACACTCTCTATGCCTGACTTGTTTCAGAGATCTTTTTAATTGGATTTGAGTCTTTTGTTTTGTTTCTCTGGACAAAGTCATTAACCCCTGTTCTACTGGGCTGAAAAAAGAAATGAACAGTAATTTTTGATTTGTCAGGAAACCCTAAGTAAAATGTTAAGAGTCAGAATCCATGCCTGCCTTATGTGGTGTGAGGGCCACACCTGCTACCTCCCCACTTGCCTCAGCACTGCTGAAGGAAGGGGCTGATGGGGTCCACTATGACCCTCATTCTCTCTGGAGGTTTTCTAGGAAATGCAGCATCAAAGTCAAGGGCTAAGTTATGGGGGAATTGGGATGTGTTGATCTGGTGACAAAGGCACAAAGTAGAGGGAAAAGGTCTGCTTTCTAGTTCTGACTTTTACTGAACTAAGGATTGGGAGAAGTCAGTGTATTCATATTGAAAATGCTTCCTTGCTTGTAAAGGGGAAGGAAATGAAAAGCGTCTGGCCTGCAGTGTGGGATGCTGGGTCTACAATCTAGGATAGGCACAGATTTTTCCTTACTCCTCATTTCCTCTTTAGAGCTTCCTATAGTCAGTCTTTAATCCATTCCCTCTTTAATCCTTCTACTCAGAATATAAAATAGATGAAGATAGTAATAATCAAGATGATAGTAATCTATTATCTATTGTAAATGATCTAGTATATAATTAATTATATATTATCTATTATAAACCCATTAATAATGTAATTAATTTAATCTGATTAAAGGATATGAGCTACTCTTTATCAAACACTGAGATGTAGCAGTCACTCAAAAACATTATTTTATTTACTGCTTAAAATAATCTTAAGAAATCGATACAATTATCCCTATTTTAGAGATGGGAAAACTGAGGACCAGAGAAGAAAAGTGATTTGTGCAGGGTTACTGCAAGTAATGGCTTCAGTCACTATAGGCTCCTAGAATTTTTTTAACCTAAAGCTTATGATCTTAACCAATATCTTACACTTACTAGCAGGAGAAAGGTGGCTAGCAATGATCACTATACAGAATCCAATGGACTTTTACTTCATAATAATCCTTGGCCTCTTGGAAAGAACTCATGTTTGATCATTATTATCTATCTTAAAACCCTATCTTTGGTCTCCTCATCTTCCGTGTTCATTAATTTTATATGTCATTTGGCTGGGCCACAGTGCCTAGACATTTGTTCAAACATTACTCTGGATTTTCTATGATAGGATGCTTTTTAAATTACCTGAACATTTAAATTGATGAACTTTGAGTAAAGCACATTGCCCTGCATAATATGGGTGGTCCTCATCCAATCAGTCAAGCCCATAATAAAACAGAGACTGAGGTCACCCAGCATGAAGGAATTCTGCCAGCCGATGGCCTTTGAACTTGAATGGAATACTGGCTCTTCCCAGGGTCTCCAGCCTCCTGGTTACCCTGCAGATTTTGGACTTGCCAGACTCCACAATCATGTGAGCCATTTCCTTAACATAAATCTCTCTCTTTTTATGTTCTTTCCCTGAGTGAACAGACTCATTCCCACTTTTTCACAATAGAGGTGAATTACTCCCAACTCTCAGTTCCCAGCCCTGACTGCTTTCTTTCCCTCTAGTTTGCTGACCAGATCTTTACAGGAGGATGTCATCAAACTCAACAGCTTATCATTTAACTTGCATGTCACTGGGCTCCTCCTTCAAGTTGCAGATTCTTTAAGCCATTTTTAAATCCCTAGAGGTTCTTATCACTTCCTTCTCCCCGGACCTCTAGCCACCTAGCCAGCCAGTGTTTCAATTACTTTTCCTTGAGACTATATTTCATCTTACTATGTATGGTCTGAATGTTTGTATCCCCACAAAATTCATATGTGAAATTCTAATTCCCAAAGGTGATGATATCAGTAGTGGGAACTTCTGAGGGGTGATTAGGTCATGAGGGTTGGGTCCTCATGAATGAGATTAGATCCCACAGAGCTCCCTAACCCCTTTCATCATGGGAGAGCACAACAAGAAGTCTGCACCGTGGAATAGGACCCTCACTAGAACCCAACCATGCCGATACCCTGGACTTAGATTTCCATCCTGCCCAACTGTGTATTGTTTATAAGTCACCAACCCAGTCTGTGGTGTTTTGTTGTGGCAGACTGAATGGACCAGCACACATCTTTCCTTTACATTCTCACTGTTGACACCACCTGGTTTAGGCCCCTGTGTCTCACTTCGGGACCATTACCCAGTCTTCAGGTCCACTCTTTTTCAGTACGCCCCTCACAGAAATAGCAGATTAACTTTCCTAAAGCACCACTTTCTTCATCTTTCTTCATCCTAGTTTGGCAGGACAGGGAAGTGGCTCTTTCTGGCACTAGTGCTAAAGCTGGATCTGAATGAGGTTGACCCTTTATTTGAGAAGGCCCCACTCAGCTGCTCACCCCATTCTCCAAAACCTCTGGAAGCCATGGCCACAAAGAACTTCACACTCACTCAGAAGCTCCTTGGTGGCCAACTGTCTCTTTTCAAGGCTGAAAACACCCAGCATCACTGAGGAGAGGGGAGCTGCAATGGGATTTGACTTGGCGTGCCAGGTAGGGAGGCCACAACTAAAACCTCACCTGGTTCTTCCTGCACATGACAGCTGCTTCCTGCTGTCAGCACTTGGCCACGTCAGACCAGGCTTGTTTCCCTGGAGGCTGAATTCAGATGGAGATGGCAGAGAGGGGACAGAATTGGAGAAGCAGAGCCAAAGAAAGGAAACAACTTCCTAATTTCTGAATGTTATTGTTACTGCAACAAGATTGATTGGGCTCTTAGAGACCAATAACCACGAGGGCAGTGATATCTTAAATTAACTTGCCTAGAAGTATTCATAATGGCAGGTGAGCCATTGTTTTGATGTGGGAGATAAGGTGGTTTTTTTAATTGCCTTTTAAGGATGATATAAGCACTCTTAAAGCACTTTAGGATGAAAATATTTTTATCAGACTGGCCCAAAGTTATGCAATAATAATGACAGCTATTCTTTTTTGAGTACTTAATGGTACCTTTACTGTACTAAGTGTTTTGCATATGTTAGTTCATTTACCCTTCACAATAACCCCATGATTTCCATTTTACACATGTGGACACTGAGGCATAGAGAGGTTTGTCCAAGGTCACAGCAAATAAATAGCAGAGTCATAATCTAAACAGGCAGTCTGGTTTCATGGCTCATAGTAATAGAGTAGGAAGGAGATTTGATTGATTCCTGCATTTGGTAGATGAGAATTTACTCTACTACCTAATTAGTCACTGGCCCAATTGGAAGAGTTTTACCCTAACTAAGGAAGAAATAATTTCTCTACAATGGGAATCTAACTTGGAGACTCCTGATAGGTAATTCAGAAACTTCTAAGATACCAAAGGGCTCTCAAATTTGCAGTGGAATTAGGTCAAGACAAAATTAAGAACCCCTGATTGCTGGCGGGTTGTGGGGAGCATGGGTCTCAAGGCTACTCTCAGTCAGGTCACAGGGCGAGAAGTAGAGCAGTAAGAATAACTGAAGATGGATGAAGACTTTTAAAATCTGCTTGCTGGAATTGGGAAGGATTTCGCTTCCTTTTAATGATGCTGATTGCTTGAGGGCAGATAGAAAGAGCAGAGGCAACATGAATGCTGAGTCTAAGTTCTCTTGGTGTACAGATAACTTTAATGGATGTTCTCATGCATCATCCTGATGAGGAGAAGAGCCTGGAGCTGCCCGAAGGGAGTGACACATTGTTGACAAATCCTACGCACTTCCCATGGCACTGGGAACCCACTGGGATCGTGACTGAAAGAATTTTTATTCAGATGGGACTGATGCAGCTGGATCCTTCTGTATTGTGTCCCGTGCCTCCTCAGGCCATACAATCCTTAGGAAGGACATTCAGTGTGTAACAATTACAATGATAACAGAAACTGTGTTTGACAGTGAGTTCTTAGACAGTAGAAATAGTGAGACCCCCAAACAACTATAGTACACAGATGTGTGTATGTGTATGTGTGCATACATTTATTTTCTACCTCTGTCTACTGGGAGTCTCTAGAAGAAATGTACTTCAATAGCAACAAGCTTGCCTAGTGCTATTCCTGGTTTTTAAATATCACTTTCTACTATGTAAAAGCAACCAGAGCTCTTTGGAGAAATGGCTTATTCCAGGCTAGGTTAGAAAACGTACAGGATCATCTCTGCAATTCTTTATGGTGGCAGGAAGTAAGAAAGTACTCAAAAATGAGGGGGACATGTCAGAAGGACAGAGAAGCCAACTTTAAAAAGCTTTTACTGTCCAAATCTGGAACAATTTAAGCAACAAAATAAATAATGAGAATAGAATAAGATAGCATAGAATAAAATAAATATCCATGAGTCTATAAATAAATACTATACTAAATAAATGAATAACTGGGAAAGAATAGAAATTTCTAACAATACAAATTTAAAATTTTAAATCACCTTTGGTGAACACTACAGTAATAATTGTTCCAGACAAGAGCATCAAAGTATGCTAAAATTAGCAGGTCAAAATGTGTTGGAAAGTGGAATATTTTATTCCCCACAATATAGTTATTAATTATAAAAATAACATTGGGGTGGAAAAGACTTGCAGACACCACATTAACCAAGTGATCGAAACTAATGTCTCTATTAATGAGACATGTCAACTTTATGTGCTTCCTGATGTGATGCACTGAGAAGAAACATTCATGAGGTAGCTGACCAGTACTCTCTAAAAGTGTCAGTCATTCAAGTCAAAGAAATAATGAGCATTGTCCTAAACTGTAGGAGTCTAAGGAGAAATGAAAACTAAGTACCATGTGTGGCCCTGGATTAGGTTTCAGACCCATGAAGAAAAATTGGTCAAGTTTGAATAAGACCTATACATTAATTATTATGCTATCAATGTTAATTTTCTGATTTTTATAATTGTGCTATAGTTACGTGAAATGTTAACGATTGAGAAAGGTAGGCAAAGGGTCCATGATAACTATGTACTATATTTGCAATTTTTTTTGGTAAGTCATATTATTTGAAAATGAAAAGCTTAAAAATGATTTTAATCAAATAACTTAGTGGCTGTGCCTTTCTGTTAAGCAGCCCTGAAATGTCATCATAGACAAGTCTTTCTCTGGTGTTCATTTTCTCCAAAGCCCCTGTCAGCCTTCTGGGAGGGGGTTATGATAGGGCTTAGGGTCTCACTACTCAATATGTAGACATTCATGCAATCCTCCCACTTTCATTTAGTACTTTAGCCTTTGTTGAACCTTTGTCTCCAGGTGTGAAAACTTTTTGGCTCAGTTTCTCCAGAGGATGTGCCTCTTGTCTCCCGTAGTAGGCAGAGGAGGCCCTTCAGTTGCATGAAGGACGGGAAAGAATGGGTTGTGGTCTAAATGCTTCTCAAGAAGACTTTGCTTACTCCTAAATCCTGCCTGCAGAGATGCCTGATGCCTTCAAACCCAAAGCCTTTTAGGGGCTCTAGGGCACAAATCAGCCTGCTTCTCTCTGAAAATAGTTGCTTCACTTCCTCTTGTCTGCAGTTATTACTTATTCATTCAGATCCCATTGTCTGACATTCTGTCGTCTCTCCTTTCATTCTCTTTGTCCAAATGCTTTGTTCCTTTGAATTTACGTACTGTCATTTTAGAGACATGTCTACGGGAAGCCAATATGAATGCATGGTTCCCATTTCCAGGCTTTACTGGAAGTCCTTAAAGCAGAACTGTGTACCACTTTTCTGAGCAGGCCTATCTGCTCCTTGTGCAACGTGGATTTGGGCTGAGCCTGTCACTCTCACAATTCCTGACATGTAGATGAAGATTCGGTGCTTTCTGGGGATCCTTGCAACCTGTGATGCTGGTATTTAAATGGGCCCCCTAGTTGTGACATGCACAAATGTAGGCTTTCATTTCAGCCAATAGTGTCTAAAACATTCAGGCAATAGACTTCCAGGTGTGTTGTAGAGGTCGTGTTCTTCTGTGGTGTGGACATACATGGGGTTATTTGATTGAGACTTGAGGTGCAAACACTCTGGGTGGTGGGGAAGGGTGAGTAGGGAGTGGAGAGGGCAGGTGACATGATGAGGGGTGTGCGCTCTGGAGCCCGACAATATGGGTTCACATACTCCCTCAGCCATATTATTGAGTGTGTTATTTATCCGTTAATATCTTTTAAGTTATTCACATATAAAATAGATATCCTAATACTTTTTTGGTTTATTGCAAGGATTTGATATCATAATATTAATGGTACCTAATATTATTACTATAGTCTATGGAAATGGTTTAGCTACTGGGGTCCCAAGGGTGACAGAAGCAAATCACAGGGGGAAAAAAATAGTCTTGTGCTCAGTCAAGAAGTGAACTAGGGTGATCTTGCCACTTATAACTGAGCTGAAAAGCCTGGACCTGTTGCTGCCTGCCCTCAGAGACTCTGGGGTGTCTGAGACATTGAAGCTGCAGGCGTCACTTTCTCCCTCAGTCTCCTCACCTGCAAGGGATACTGCTGTCTCCTCACCAAACCAGAGACCTTTCAGGTCAGGCTTCTTGCCAGAAGGCTCCTTTTTTGTTTCCCATTAGCGTCTGTTCAGCAAAAAAGGTCCTTGCCTTGTTCCTTTGGAGGTTAAAACCCATGTGTACCTGTGGTGCAAAGTGCTGATGCCCACTCTAAGGCCTTCCGGAGGCAGCGGGACATCTGACCCAGGCAGGGCTTCTGAGTGGGCCCATTAGATACACAGGAATGCCATACAGGATCTTGGAGCACTCTCTTTCTCTCTCTCTTTATCAGTTTCTTTCCACAGAGTTAGCTGGTAGCTGGCAGGGGGTCTTTTGGATCATGCAAAGGTCAAGGATTGGTGGGAATCTGCTCTTAAACGTCATAGATTCCCTCCAGTGAAGTTATAAGAGCTCATCACAGTACTGCCAGGAGAGCTGATGGTACAACAATAAGAGCAGCTGTTGCCTCAGGACTGTTGTTCCAGAAACTCACACCAGCATGAGCCTTGATTTTAATATTCTTTTATAAAGGGGCTTGGCGAAGACATTTTGCAGCTGGCAAGTGTTTTTAATCATAACAGAGTGTGTTCATCAAGAAGCCATGCAGAAACCAAGAGGAATGCTGAGTATGACCAGAAGCCTTGGAGTTTCTTTGTGATAAAAAAACATTTGACAGAAAGGACATGGCAAAGTGGGGAAAGGGAAGTGATGGGGTTTTGTCTTAGAAAGCAGAAAGGAGCCCAATAACTTTTTTAAAAAGCATATACTGGACAATAAGTTTGTTTTTCTCACATGTAGACACATATTGTAGAACACATATTCTTCCCCATCACCCATGGATAAATGTCTTCAAGGAAAATGACACCTGCTCTCTGAACACAAATTCACCTCTTGTGGGTGTTGCTTTTTTGAAAATATTTTGGACTTGATGAAATAGTGCTGTTTTCAGGCCATAAAAGATGATTCCAGTACAAATGGACGGTAAAGTCTATGTGTGCAGCATGAGCAAAGGATTTGGGCTCAGGCTTTGGGCCATGAAGTGCAAACCTATCTTAGCATGATTCCTTCACTGATACTCAGTCACTGGGTTTTCAGGGGTTTGATGCATATAAGAAAATGATTCAATGCATTGAAGAAAGAACCCAGCCCTCTTGCCCTTGGGTAAATTTGAAAAATCAAACGCAATTAGAGAAAGATGTGGGTGAGTCAGACGCATCCATCTTCACTAACATTAGCCAGTCCCAAAAGGAGATGACTCTAAGAAGTATCTTAAATAATAAACAGTCTTGTTTATTGAAGGCATAGGATATTATTTTTAAAACCACGGTCCAGGATTGTGAGGAAGCATTAATGGGCCAGCTGGTGGCCCAAGCAGGCTTGATGGAGTTGCCCTTAGAGGGAACGCCTTCATCTGACATCTGAGTCCTCAGCCTTAAGGTTTGGGACTAAGTATATATAGGTGTGCTCTAGCTCCAGAGTATTGAAGGACATTTTCCATATTCATAAGACACTGATTCATAAACACATTAATGCAGCACTTCTAATAATCGTATACCTACATCATTTATCTGGATCATCTCCTTCCCAGCATCTTTCCTGAAGAGCATATGGTTCCTTGGAGGACTGACAACCACAGAAATAGTTAGCTAGTCTCAGAGGACCAACTCTGCTAGAACCTGAAGAGTTGTCCCAGTTGTCCCAGAAAAAGACACTTTTCTAGCAGTCAGAAATCATAATTTGGTCAGACTCTTGGTTAGACCTATTTTGAAAACCCTGACCACGACTTATGATCTCCTCCTGTCTTTGAGTTCATAGAGAGCGTTCCATTGCATTTATCACTAGCATGTTACAATTTTTCTAAACTATAGTTTATCTCAATAAGCTGAAGTCCATTTGAGATTAGTAGTTTCCTGTGAAAATCCAGAAGACTCCTGGGGCCCATGGTGGGATTCAGGAGATACTCCAGTTTTGTCTGTAATGTGCTTGCCAAACATCTGTGAGGGTGGACACCTTCTAGAAGATGAATAACTATGAGCGACTAATCCCAGTCATTGCAATTGTCATTTTCAGTTTTCAAATATGTCATTTACTGACCGTGTTTCTAAATCCTAATGCTAACTCAGAGACTTCTCTGACTATTCAGAAGAATTATTTTTGTAGCTTATTTTCTGTCATCAGGAACCTAACTTGTTATAATTCTACTGAGTCAAGTTGCATACATATAGAATCAATAAGAAGAAATGAAACATGGCTTACCCCCTTCAGCTTGATTTACAGAAATGGCAGCCTCCCAAGATTCTTTTTCCCGACTAAGGTCGGGGCCAGGAGAATCATTGGGATGTCACATAAGACAGTCTGTCATCCAGATGTGCTCTTAACAAAGTGTCAGGCCATCCTCGGTGAATCAGAGGCCTGAGGGTATTTGGCCATCCCCTGTGCACTTCCATCTAGAGACTCCAGGCCGTTCTGAAAAGCTCCTCTGGTTCTGTTCCATGAGCAGACAGTGGTCAACTACTGAGATGCAATAGGGCCTGATGAAAATGCTGTGAGTGCACCTAGAAATGGTTGGCTTTGCTCTCTCACAAAGACAGTGCTGTCATGAGAACATCAAGAGCCCAGGAAGGGAAGCCTCAGCCTTCTTCGTCCCCTCCTCTCAGTCAGGGCTGTGCCTGCCTCCGGTATATTTAGGAAAATCTTTCTATTTCCTGGAGAAAGTCCAAGGACTTTAACCTTAAGCCCCATGTAAGAACTTGATCCAGGATATTAGAAAAACTTTAAAGAAAAGCTTTACTTTCAAAGTTTTTACTGCTTCCTTGTATTATTAAAGATTGAGATCAAAATTCACTTTGATTCTATTGTTTAGGTAGGAAAAAAGCTTTCTGTGGGAACTTTAAAAATATAAAACTTTATTTATTTATTTTTTCAAACAGAGATTTACCTGTCTCCTTAGGTTTCTCTTGGCTGTGACAGTTTGTCAACTTCTCCTTGTTTTTGATGACCTTGGCATTTCTGAGGAGCACTGACAAGCATTTTGGAGGATGCCCCTCTACTGGAATTTGATGTTTTTCTCATGATAAGACTGGGGCTGTGAATTTTGAGAAGGAAGATTACCGAGGCAAAGTGTCATTTTTATCACATCATATCAAGGTTACATCCTATGAACATGATTTATGACTCTTGATGTTGACCTTGATTACCATACTGAGCGGAGCTTGTCCGTCTTCTCCACTGTAAAGCTATTCTGTTTCTCCCCTCTCTTTCCACACTGTCCTCTTCACAGGAAGTTACTATGCACAGCCACACGGAAGGAGTGGGGAGTTACGCTCTCCCTCTTCGATGGCAGAGGATCAACAGAAGTTATTTGGAATTCTTCTGCCCAAGAGACTTATCTTATTTCCTCTAACCTCATCTTAATAGAAATAAATAATTGAATAAATAAATTCAATTATTTATTTCTATTAATATAGACTTATAGATATTGATCTTATATTTGAATTGTAATCCATTACTATGCTATTTGTTTTGTTGCTCAAATTATTCCAGTGTTGGCCATTGGAAATTCTGTGCTCTTCTGACATACACATCAATGTGGGATATTTTAAATGTTTTTAGCAGTTTCTAATTGTATAGCATTAGAAGATGCTCTGGGCATAGCTTGTATATTTCTTACCCTAGTCCTAGAATCGGCCATTTCAACAATGAGACCTGGTTCCTTTTATTGGAGAATAGTACTAGAAATAAAGATCTGGATCCTAGGTGTGCTCCTTGCTATTGGAGTAAAACTTCCCCTAGGCCCTCTCAGGTGACAGTACAAAGAAATATATGTGTATATACTAACCATTGTGTATAAATGTTCTATATGCAATTATCTGTGTCCATATCTTTAGCTAAACATGAGTTTGTACTGATGCCTCCAACTCTAATTTATTATGGATTATTCTAGCCTCCTCCCCTTGCTTATCTATAAATTCCCACTTTAACAGTGAGAAAGCTGGTTCTGCAGGAACTTTTTATGCAGATAAACCAATGCTAACATATTGGCAAAATTTTTTCAAACATCTCTGTTTTGGTCTCTGTCCGTGTTCTTGCCTTTCTACTAATACGTTTTTGAATATATATACATAGATGAGTGTATATGTAAGTATATATATCTTGATATTCACATAAGGGGGTACATATCTTCCATGCTGCTTCATAATGTGCTTTCTCCTACTTAACTACAGGTCAGCAGTATCTTTTCAAGTTAGTAAATTCTGTAGTACATCTTTGTTTTTAAAAATACGTATTCCGTTAGTTAACTAGCCTCTTATTCATGAATGCTTTGGTTAGTCCCAATTGTGTTATTATTATACACAATGCCATGATGCAATATCTTTCTGCACATTATCTCTGTAGAGAATATTTCTAGAAGTGGAATTTATTCTATGGAAGTAGGAGTCCTTAAATTTTTAAAAGCACTTTCAGGAATATATAATTTTATTTAGACTGGCCTTCCAGGAGTCAACCCCAATCTGATTTATCTGGGGTTGGTGAGCACAGGGGGCAGTGTGGGTGGGGGTAGTGATGGGGCATGTTCAGGTTTCCAGCAAGTGAGTGCCTTCTCTGACCTAGTCTGGTCTCACCCAGGGGCCAATTGCTGTGAGTCTCCTGTGAGCCTGGGCCTGGCTCCTCCTCTGGGATCATCTATGCCAGCATTTCTGTTGATCCACCCTGTCCTAATTGCCCACTGAAAGCTCGGAGTGCATCAGCTTTATCCCCTGTGCGCTATTAACACATTGAAGTATCTGGCATGGGTGAGCCAATTTGCAGATTGAGCAAAAAAGAACAGAAATTGGGTTAAATTTTCACTCAAAACTTGGAACTGAACCCTGAGCAAGACCTACTAGAAAGTACCAGAAGAGGCTTTGTCTGACATCCTGGTGTGCGGATGCTACTAATCTCTTCCGTGGCGTCAACTGCTAAACCACTTGCTGAAAGGACATAAAGAACTTTCTTAGAGGTATTTTCATGAAAGAAATTCTGAAGGATTAGAAGTGTGCACTGAAGTGGCAAAATGACAGGCAGTGGAGCCTGGGACCCCTCTTGAACTCATTTATTTCCCTCACACCTTTGTCATGAGAATTAGAGCAGAGAGCACGTAAAGGCAGAGCATGTGGCAAATAGTGGATATTCAGTAAATAATGAAAAATAGCCAATAGTTTTTGAGGGCTAATTATGTACCAGGCACTATTCTAAGTATTTTATTTACATGTGCTAAGTGATTTTTATCCCTGTGACAATATTGTGAGTTGGGTGTCATCCCCCCCACCCCACCCCCACCCCCCCAGTTTATAGGTGAGGAAAAAGAGGCACAAAAAGATAAAACAATTGGGCCGAGGTCACACAGATAGTAAAAGGGAAGGGCTGGGGTTCAGGGTTAGCCATTCATCTCCAGGGTTTGGGTTTCCATCCCAGTCTGCTGACTCTCAGGAAAAGAAAATTGTTCTATAGTAGAATGAAGGCTGCCTTTGAAATTCATGGCAGACACTGCTAGATGCCACCTTAATATCCATTCTCCCTTTATTTCTTACTATTTGAACCCCAATAATTTTTTCATGGTGGTAATATGTCCAGTGAAAAATAAACACCTCCTCAGACTCCCTTGCCAGTAAGTGGACATGTGACACAGTTCTGGCCAATGAGATGTAAGCCAAAGGGACAAACTTAGCTGGCACTCAACTCACCTTCCAGTCTTGCCCGCCAACCCCCCTTTTACTTTGTGATGCCTGGAAGTTCAGGAACCTTCTTGTGAGCAGGGTGAAAGCCACATGCCAAGGATGGATTAGCAGAAAGATGGAGGGAGCCTGCCTGGGATGTTGATAGCATTATAAACCATCCAGCTGTCCTCAGGGGCTCAGATATGACCCTTCCGGGAAGGAGAAAATTACCCTGTTTTTGAGGCTACTGTGAGTCTGGTTTCTGTTATCTGCAGTCAAAGCAATTATACATAAAGCCCCAGCTTGACTGGTAGGTCCCACGAGTGCGGGGGATGTGTATGCATGTCTGTGTTCTACCGCGTTCAGCTCCGAGCCTCGGCTTACTTGTTTCCTCTTATTTCTCATGTTATACTCCAGTGTGTGGAAAGGGAGGTACACAGCCCATTACCAGCAAGAAAGAAGAGAAAGCATGAAAGGCAAGAAGGAGGAACAGAAGAAGGGAAGCAGTAGGCTGACCAGATAGCCCATTTTAAATGAGACAGAAAACAACGGTATTGTCTCACTTCCGATGATGTACGTGGTCAGCCTAGTCTCTCAGGGCTGAAGTCAAGGTGTCAGTGGGCTGACCATACAGACCATTTGAAACAGGACAGTACTCTTGTTTTCTGTCCTGTTTAAATGAGACATCTGTTCAGCCCAGGAACGAGAGAGGGAGGAGGAGGAAGACAGGAAATGAATTACCCCCAGGTGGTCATGAATCCCCATAGTGCAGAGGATGGAACAAAATAGGACCAGTTATTTTCCTGGGGGGTGTTCTGTGTTTCCATGGCCTTGTCTCCTTGCCCTTTTCTCTAGTTCGTTCCCCTCTCCCACTCTCTGTTTTATCTTGCTGCTGCTTCCTGTGGTCAAGCCCTGAACCCCGAGCCTGCTTCTCTGTCACCAGCTCTGGTCCTGTCCTGGTCAGCTCCCCTGGAGCAGACTTACAGCGAAATCACCTTTCATGCTCCTTGGGGCACCTGTGAGTTGGGGCTGCCTGCTCTGCTCAGCTCCAGGGGTGGTAGTAACAGCCATGAGCCGGGAGAATAAGAGAAAGGCCGTTGTAGCACAGCATCCCAGGGCACAGGGTGCGCAGGAGGGAGACCCCGGGCCCTTCAGAGAGCATCAGGGGGCATGTTCATAGAAGGGGCACGCTTGTGTTGAGATTTGAAGAATAGTCATTTTTTAGAGATGGGGCAGGGCGTGACTTTTCAGGGAGCTGAGAACTGCAGGTATAAATGATGTTAATGACGAGGGGTAAGACGACAGGGCATCCCTGTGTTCAGGGACCTAGAGATCCGTGTTGTTTTGATTACTGGGATAGAGTCTGAGAAGAGGCAGTGGCACGCTAGGAGGCAGGACCAGCAGGCAAGGGTGAGCATGAAGGATGTAGGCCCCTCTTTGGGGCCTGCCAGCGCTGTGTCTTGTTCTCATCTGTCACGCCCAGGCCTGGTCCTGCTCCTCAGACTCTTCCCCGGAGGCTGGGCTATTATTGGTGCTTTCAGACCTCCCACCTGCCTAGACGTCTACGTATCACCTCCCCGCAGACTGGGCCCAAACTGCTCTTTGCCCCCCTGACAGCAGCCATCCTGCGTGCTGTTGCTGGTTCACCTGCCCTGCCCCAGAGGATTCCCCTGTCTTCTGGCCTCCACAGGAAAAAAAAAAAAAAAGGCGAATTTCTTATCAATAACAGTAGTCTCTGGAATAGGGCTCTGCTTTCGACTTGCCAGTGAGATCTCCACTCACTTCTTGTCCTCATCTGATTTGTAAGTGGGTAGCAGGGGAAATGCTACACATGGGCATTCTTACCTAATAGATCTGGGCGACATGGCATACGATGTGCTTGCGACTCTGAACTGCACAGAGGCTCTGCCTTGAGTGACGGCTGCGGGGAGCACATCTTGGGAGAGGCATGACTGGAGACACCAGGGAGCAGCTCACATTCAGCCTGAGGATCTTCCCTAGTTCAGATTTGAGATTCTCACTGTTGCTATCCAGTGGGTTGTATTTTTACAGGTTCTATAGCAAAGTCCTCAATATTAGGAATCTGGCATCTGAGAGCTTTAATAAGTAAGTGAATTAAAATGCTTACACATTTCCGGTAGGAATGTAAAATGTACAGCTGTTGAGGAAAGAATATTGGCAGTTCCTCAAGAAATGTTAAACATTTGATGAAGCGATTTCACTCCTCACTATATACTCAAGAGAAATGAAAACATATGTTCACACAAAGGCTTTGTACACATATGTTCATAGCAGCCAAATAGTCATAATAACCAAAAAGTGGAAACAACCTAAATGTCCTTCAGCTATGAATGGATAAATAAATGTGAGATATCCCCACGTGGAATATTTCTTAGCCATGAAAAGGAATGAGGTACTGATACATGCTAAAATGTGGATAAACCTAACACCATCATGCTGAGTGAATGAAGCCAGACACAAAAGACCACCAGTATGTGATTCCATTTGTATGAAATAAAATAGGAAAATCCACATAGGGTAAGTGGATTAGTGGCTGCCTGGGGTTGGGGTGAGAGATGAATGGGGAATAACTGCTTAATGGGTACAGAGTTTCCTTTGGGGGTAATAAACATGTTCTGGAATCACAAAACATTGTAAATGTACTAAAACCCACAAAATTATACACTATAAAAATGGTTAAAATGACTAATTTTATGTTTTGTCAACTTTACCTCAATTAAAAGAAAAGTGGGGCGATGCCGGGATAGCTTACCTTGCAATCACAAGGTCCAGGGTTCGAGTCCCAGCCGGGCCCGTGGAAACCCATATGCTGAACTGCGGCACAACTGGTAACCTCCGGATGTCTCGGCAGGGAAGGTTCTCGCCTCCCATGAGGGAGGCCCCCAGTTCTGTTCTCACCCTGTGAAGCCCCACATCCATCTATGTGGAATGAAACCATGTCACAATTATGGAGACTACTCTCAAACAATGAAATAAATCTTAAAAAACAAAAAACAAGTGAGTGCAGTCAGCTTTAAGCTTCCTGTACCTATAGAGCTCCCTGGTGAAGTGGTGATTTCTTTTTCTTCTTTTAAATTAATAAATAATTGCCATATAATGTTATATTAGCTTCATGTGTACAGCATCATGATTCGATATTTGTATGTACTGTGAAATGATCACCGCAATAAGGCTGGTTAACTTCTGTCACCATACATAGTTATGATTTTTTTCTGATTCAGTGATGTTTCTGACGTCCTCACATCCTGGCTCTCGTGGATCCTGAAACCCGGGGGGCCTGGGTCCAGTTTGGGACATACCTCCAGAAGAGGACAGAATGTGGGGGCCTTTCTCTAATCTCAGGAAAAGGCAGTTACTTCTCTCCAGTGACATCATCAGGTCAGACACTTATATTTTTATATTTCATCTGTTATTCTGATGAATTTCAGTGTCTGTGCTCTCTTTGCCTTTGTGACCTGGAGGCTCAGGATTTGTCCCCGGCAGGATTCCAGGTCCCCGAGGAGTGGGCACATCCTCCTGCACCACATCCGCTGAGCTGCCCACAGTCTCCCCACAGCCGTGTGTGGGCTCACGCTTTCCATGGATATTTGATCAGGCTTTTGCATCAGGCACTGTCCTAGCCTTCAAGGATCCAAAGATGATTGAGACAGAGTCCCTGCTCTGAAGGAGCCAGTGAGGGTGGCAGACAGGGGACTAAGCAAGTGCCACATGAGTGGCATGGCAAGTGGCTGAGCGGATAAAATTGGAAAGCTAGAAAGGGGCCAGGCTTGGACTACCTTGCTCTCCAACCTCAGTTTGGAATTTATCCTGATAGCAGAGGGCAGCTACTCAAGGATTTTAAAAAGAGAAGTTCCATCATCAGATTTGCATTTTTAGATGGGGAAATAAACAGCACAACAAGCTGGGAACACAATAGAGGCTACGTCAGAGAGAGACTGAGTGGAGGTCATCTGAGAGGCTACTGTAACAGTCGTGTCAGAGACGCTGGAGACAGAGGAAGGCAATTGGAAGTGGCGATTGGAGGCAGAGACAGATCTGACGGGGCTAAGGTGCTGAGTGGCTGTGGCTGGAGTAAGTGTGTAATGGGGGGGGGGACGCTGGTATAAAGAACAAAGACCAGCCTTGGGAGACTCCCAGACTTCTGGCTTGGCGTAAGGTGACCAGATTTTAACATTGGTAAAGCGGGACACCATTGACAGGGGAGGGGGGTGGGGTGGGGGGTCCTTGATTAAAAATTTGGTCAATCTCCCGTCGTTCCCTAGCCTGTCGTGCATTCTTTCCAAAAATCGGGACTTTTTTAAAACTCCGCGGGACGCGGGACAAATTGTTAAAAATCGGGACTGTCCCACCAAAAGCGGGACGTCTGGTCACCCTAGCTTGGGTAAGAGTCACTATGTGAGAAGGGACCTAGAAGAGGAGCAGATTTGGAAGACAAATGACAAGCTGAGTTTGGTGCAGGTTGAGCCTGAGAGTCTGAGGCCCAGCCAAGCGGAAGTGCCCTTAGGTGCGGGTTTGGTGCTCAGGGTAGAAGGCTAGGTGATATCTACCTGTGTGTCCCTGTTTACATACAGGAAGCTGCTGGTGTCTGCTCCTGTCAAGGTTATGCTGCTTGAACCCTTTCTCCTGGCATGTGATTTCATGTTTTTCACTTCTCCCTTTAAATGGAAACTCAGAAAATGATCTTCACCCTCAGTGGGGATTGAGATTTTTTTTTTTTCTCTCTCTCTCTCAGCTCTGACACCTGCTACTGTTTCACTAGCTATTAAAGGTCTGTGTGACCGGGTGACATGCCTCAGGCAGTGCTAAATGGGTATGTGGGAGGGCCTGGAGAAATGTCAGGAGGGAGATGTTGGAATGTGATTCACAGCCAAGGGGAGCAAAGGCTGCAGCTGGGGTGTGGGAGCCAGAGTGAGGGTTTTTGAGTAAGGACCCATGGTATGTGCCCCACAATAAAGGTGCCACCCTGTATTTGGCATATAAGTCTCTGCAGCTCTTTGCAAGCCTCCTTCCTACCACTCACCTGCTCTGGTCCACCTTCTGAGCATGTCTTGCTCCACCTTGTCTAAGGTCACATGTTTATATATAGTGGAGCCAGAATACAAGGTCAGGTGGTAGAAGGAAGAGTCTGCTCTTTATCTCTCCACCATAAGGAATAACTCCATCAGGGTGAGATTCAAGCTACCTGCCCACCTAATCCAACTCTACCTGGTTTCAACTTATGAGACTCAACAGGGGGAGTTCCATCTAAGGCCAGTCATCAGGAGAGAGATTGGGGTGGTGGATGTTCTTTGCAGCCCCTTGCCTTCCCTTGGAGCCCGCCACTGCCTTGTGTTTTTCCCCGGCTGCAGAGTGAGGTGGGAACCACCTTCTAGTCCCAGCTTGTTCGCCAGTTCATTTTCTTGCAAACAAATCCTGCCTTGTGATATTGTTGCTAGAATGAGAAAGAGGTTCATCTATTTCCAATTCTGCACTTACGAGGGATCTGTCTGTTTTCAGTTCACATATTAATATGCTGCCTGCCACAGCTCCAAATACCTTCTGTTCCTAAATGTGGACCATTTTACTTAAGGAGCTAGGATGGGTAGCGGGAAGATAATATTTCACTTGTTACATTTTCAAATGGAGTAAAGTTAAAGGAACTTATCTCAAGACAATACATACCTGAAGGGATTTGGACAAGGTAAAAAATCCAAATCTTTTAAAGACTTATTTATTTATTTATTTATTTGTTTATTTATTTATTGTTTTTGACAGAGAGAGAGAGAGAGAGAGAGAGAGAGAGATACAGAGACAGAGAGAGAACTGAACTGGGGGAACTCCCCAGTTCAGCATATGGGTCCACATGACCGGGGCTGGGATTTGATCCTCGGTCCCTGACGCTGCAAAGTGAGCACTTAACCCACTGAGCCACCCTGGCTTCCCCAAAAATCCAAATCTTTTATCCATGAAAATTCGTTGCTCAACGGAGCTCATAAGAAGCATATGAACTTGTGTGTGTATGTGCGTGAGTGTGCATGTGCATGCATATGTGCATGTGTGCACGTGCGCAGACATGCATGTTAAGGCTGTTGCGATCTCAAGCTACCCCTCCTTGAGACAGCAGTACTTTCTTACTGGAGAGATGAGCAGTCCCAGTGATGCTCATGACATCCTTTTATCTGGGGACACCAAAGGTCTTCGAAGGAGCAAAACAAGCTCTGACGACCCTTTCGCATACTCTTGAGGCTGGCCAGTGGCATGTTTCTCATTTTTCCTGTTTCCTCCAAAGAGATCTAGGCTAGGACCCTGCCAGTTAGCAATCCTACATCAAGAGCCTATTGCTGACATTTAATCTCTCTAATCCATAAGATGTCATGATATGATTCATGTTTACAAGTAGAAAAACACATTCCTAGAATAGACATAGGAGTCCTGCAGCCACTCACCTCACCCTGTATCTGATGCCCTATCTTTGTTCCTGGTGGGTTTAAGGATTTGGAGTTCTCACCCAGAAGGCAAAATTTGAATGTTCTTAATTCTCTGCCCTGAAACACTGGGCTCATTAAAACCCTAATGCTTCAATCTTTTTTTTTTTAGATTGCATTTCTTGGTTTTTCTTCTTCCTTCTCAAACAGTAACCTCGTGGCTTTCAATTGCTATTATCTGAGAGGAGATACATTTGTGTACATAGCCAGGGGCTTAGATATGCTTATTATTTGCAGAGAGTTTTTTGTGTTCTCTCAGATTTTTCCTTTCCTACATGATGCTACTTAAAAGCCACTGTGTAATCTTAACACTCTGGGTCTCATTTGCTTTCAGACTTCTGAGCCTTCAGATCCATGTGTGACCTGCCTGTCTATGCATTATTCATAAACACACCCATTCTCAAGTAAGAAACCAAATAGAGATTAATTCTTTAAAATAAAAGAAAAAAAGATTTATTTTATTGTTTGAGAGAAGGTAAGAGAAAAAGAGAAGGGGGAGGGCCCAGAACAGTCTCCATAGTTGCACATCATTAGCTGTGATGTGGGGCTGCACAGGGCAGGGACTGAACTGGGGACCTCCCTTGTGGGAGGCAAGAACCGTCACCATGGGGCCATCCCAGCAGTTACCAGTTTCACCACATTTCAGCATATGGGGCTGCACCGGCTGAGGCCGGGAATCAAACCCTGGACCTCACTATTTCGAAGCAAGTACTCAACTGCTGAGCTATCCCAGCATCCCCTAGAGATTAATCCTTTTATTTTTTAATTGGGAGGGAGGAACCACACCTCTGATTTGCAAACCTGCTGCCCCCTCCACTCAGAACTTACTCTGGAAATATTCTTCGAAAGCTTTTTTCTCTGTATCACGAAAAGGCCTACCTTCTCCCCAAAGAGGCCCTCAAGAGGCCTGCTGGTGGGGGCCTCTGTCCCTAGATATGACTCTGGAATCCACGATGTCCCTCAGTGGTGTTCTATCTGCCTGGCAGGAATGGTTGAGCAGTGAGCAGTGAGCAGACCTGCGTCATTGGAATACCTATTTTGTTGGCATAAGAAATTTCCAGAATTTGGAAGATGGAGCACATTGTATCCTATGGGAATTTTGTAGGGCTTATGTTATTGTCAAACTTTAACCTTGGCTATTCTTGATTAATTTTTTTCTTAAAATTAAGTTTTAAAATATTTTAAGTAGGGGAAGCCGGGATGGCTCAGTGGGTTAAGCACTCACTTTGCAGCGCCGGGGACCGGGGATCGAGTCCCGGCCCCGGCCCGTGTGGAACCATGTGCTGAACTGGGAGCTCTCTCTCTCTGTCTTTGTATCTCTCTCTCTATCTCTGTCAAAAATAAAAATAAATAAATAAAAATATATTTAAAATATTT
Organism: Craseonycteris thonglongyai; assembly: GCA_004027555.1. NCBI lineage: Eukaryota > Metazoa > Chordata > Mammalia > Chiroptera > Craseonycteridae > Craseonycteris > Craseonycteris thonglongyai. Next base: position 2,071 of record PVKE010001134.1, on the reverse strand, counting down.
TAAGTAGTCTTCTGGTTGAGGATTATTTCTAACCTCTTAGTTGTTTCTTTAAGTGTATCTGTCTTTGAGCCTCTTGGTTGTACTGGCTTCAATAACACCTCCTCCTATGGTGGATTTTTCTCCCCGAATGAACCAGCTGCCATTTTCATTCTGAGAAATGTGGCAAATGAAATTGGCCTGAGTGTCAGAGAAACTCAGGAGAGCTCCAAACAGGACACTGATATTTTGAAGTTAACAAAATTACACGGATGTTTATGATTTTATGATATAGTTGAAATGGTTGAGAATATGACTGCTGGGGTTAGTTAGCAAACTCCACCACATATTGGTCAGCTGATCTTGAACAGGTGATTTAATATATCTAAAGCTAAGTAAACTCATCTGGAGAAAGAAATAAAGATAGAGACAGGGAGACATAGAGGGGCAGACATACATACACATACACACACACATACACACACACAAAGAGAGAGAGAGAGAACAAAGGATTAAATATGATCATTACATTTTAACCTCAAACACCATCAATAACTGGTAGGAATTATAATATTACTATTGAGTTTGTGAACCAAAATTTAAAAGCATAACATTGAATGTGAAGTGGTCTGACATGTAGATAGATGTGCAGGATGGTTTGTATTGAAGGCAGCATCTCCATGACAACCATGGTGCCCTCCACTTAGCAGGTCCCCTGACAAATCACCCAAGGCACCATTTTGCTTATAGCTCAGCGATTCCCTGACCCTTCCAGGTGTTTTATGAATAGGGATTAGGAAAGGTTTTCTTCCATTTAAATAAGAATAATTTTTTAAAAGGATTTATTTATTGTTTGAGAGGAGAGAGAGAACAAGAGAGAGAGATAGAAGTGGGGAGGGCCCAGAGCAGTCTCCATAGTTGTACATCATTAAGTGTGGCATAGTTCCATTCCACACAGGTGAATGTGGGGCCACGTGGGGTGGGAACTGAACTGGGAGCCTCCTGAATGGGAGGCAAGAATCTTAGCTGCCATCTCAGCTGTTATCACCTACGCTGCAGTTCAGCATATGAGTTTGCATGGGCCGGGGTCGGGATTCGATCCCTGGACCTTGCAGTTGCAAGCAAACACTCAACCTGTTAAGCTATCCTGGCATCCCTCAAGAACAGTTCTTTATTAATTTTAATTGTACAAGTAATACATGAATATATCCTCTTTATTAAAAAAAAATGAAACATTACAGATAAGGCCGAAGTCTTCTTTGAGTACCATCTCCAATCCTTATCTCCACTCCACAGAGGTAATGGTAACCCTTACAGTAAATTTGATGTGTCTTCATCTACATATCATATGCATTTAAATATCAGTAGAAAAAAATATAATATTGTCTAATGCATGGGGGTATCTTTATATATGTTATCATATCATGTGTCACTCTGCAGCTTGATTTTTGTTTACTCAAGAAAAGGTCTTAAAATCTTTCCATTTAAGTACATATAGTACATTTTTTAAAAAACTGCTCTGTATGTGCTATGGACTAGCCATACTTTATTTAGCCAATCCCACTTTGATGGTCATTTAAGTTATTTCTGATTTGTTGCAATTGCAAACAAAGCTGCTATAAACACCAGCCTTCTGAGCACATGAATAAGTATTTCTCTGGGGGAAGAATTGAAAAAATGGAACCACTGGATCATAGTGTATAAACATTTTATACTTTTACCAATACTGCCAAATTACTCTGCAAAGTGATCATACCAGTTTACAGTCTTATCTATAGTGTATGGAAATATCTTTTCTCCTATAGCCTTTTTTTCCAATTTCATTGGTAAAAATAAAAACAAAACTTTGTATGAATTTTCATTTTTCTGACTACTAGTAATCTGAGAATTTTTATTATGTATTTTGGGCCAAATTTATATTCATATTTCATTTGTATTTATATTTTACAAATTTATTTTATTAAATTTTTATATTTATATTTCTGTGATTTAACATTTATATCTTTATAATACTTTCTTTTAAAAAAATTTTTTTTATTGTTTTTGACACAGAGAGAGAGAGAGATACAGAGACAGAGAGAAGGGGGAGGGCCCA